>JABUQX010063249.1:0-35000 GCA_015478945.1 Trachelipus rathkii
TATATATATTATATATATATATATATATTATTATATATATTATAATATAATATATATATATTATTATAATATGGAAAATAATTATTTTAAGACCAGGAAAAAGTATTACTGACCTAATATTTTACATGAAGATGCTGACGGAGAAAATTAATTGAGTGGAAATGAGAAGAGGGCGTAGCGCAATTCATCAGACCTTGGAAAAGGCATTTGACTAGAATAAATACGGAGAGTAGGATGTGAGATGTGAGTGTTAGAAGATCCGATGTATGCCTTACCAGAAAGTCTGATAGCACCCATTAAAAGTATGTATGAATCCAATAAATACTATTAGAGGAACAGGAAGAGAGGAAGTTGGTTTCGAAAGTGAAAGGGAGTTAGGACAGGTGAAGGTACTGTCACCATTGCTCTGGCACTTGACAAGCTGCCTTCAAAAAGGAATGCATAAGGGAAATAGGGAGCACACTTTGGATTATGCGGATGCGGCAGTGATAACATCAGGAACTCAAGACCTGCAAGAGGCTGTGAATAGCTGAACTTAGGTAATGAAGTCATGGGCCATGAGAATAAACAGAAAGGAAAACGGAATAATGGTGATTTGCAAGAGAGAGGGAAGAGAGATAGTAATGAACATAGAAGATAATTAAGGCTTAAGCAAGTGCAATATATTTAAGTTTTGGGCGTGGATTTTGAAAGATCAAGGAAGACAGAATATGAGTTGAAAGGAAGAATTAGGAGATTTTCACAGAAATGTGGGAATGTTATACCCGTTGCTAAGGAGAAAGGGATACCAACAGAGCGGTTAAAATATTACTATCGTTAGGAAATAATGTATTATTAATTTCTCAATTGAGCAAACCGACTGTTTTTAATAATGATAGATATGGCAATAAAATATCAATTTATATTTCTAGCATTTGTTTACGAACGAAATTATCAATTATAGCAACGCCAGCCGACTTTCATGAAACTTTTATGAAATGTTTGAAATGATTCATACCAAAAAAAAAAGATAAGTAAAAAAAATGTAAAATGACCCTTTGAGAAAAAGTATAATAAAGATCTCAAAAATTATCATTTTCAAAGCACCCATTTACCGCAAATGTTTTTAAAAAAAAAAAAAAAGAAATTATTAGTGCAATTTTATAGCAATTCCCATATGTTAAATGAAGGACAAGATAAAATTGAATTAAAAATTTTTACAAATTTAATAGTTTGTTTTGACAAATTGTCCTCAGGTTAAAAGATTGTTAGATTGTAACAAAATTTACATGTCTTTAATTGTTATGTGAGGTGAGCAGCATACACCGGAAACATAAAAGTAGTAGAACATCGTGGTAAGTCGACAGGAGATCCCCCTTTTACTCTTGAGTGAGAGCTCTCACAGTGAAAATCAAAAATCAACCTCTATGGCTTCACAAGGACACGTGACGGACCCTCATTCGGTATTCGCTCGTCGTTGTATGGTTATTTCCCATTGACCAGGCCCAACAAGCATACTCCCTCATAAAACCCCTTCATTCACTCCATTCTTCTCGCCTCTGCAAACACACATTAATTATTTCAGACATTCCTTTATGGACTCAATCCAGTTTTTCTTCGATCTCCCAGTCTGTCGATTCCAGTACGCTCACCACTATACATCCGCTTAACCAAAACCGGACTATGCCATCCACGCTCTTTCAATAGACCGAGCCATCTCAATATATAATATTCTCTCATTTACGCCTTTCTCTCACACCACATTAACTCCTCTAACAACGATTTGGTTCATCTTTCTCATAACACTTAATCAATCCCCATAAAATTGTCCATCATGGGCAATATTGTACCCAGTCGTATACTTCTTATTTTCTCCACACCATAGTGTTTCACTACTACAGTTACATTAACACTTGTAAAAAATACCCGCATGCATGCAAAAAAACACTAGCCCATTCAATACTTAGTTCCTTTGAACCCAGCATGGATTTATTTGAACTAACCTTCTTGACACCTTCCGGTGACACCTTTTTCTCAAAAGGTATAAGAGCTATAGGTCTGAAACTTGGTATATATTCTATTGACGAGTTAAACTGATCACAGGCGAGTTATTCAGTGACCATGGTTCACCCTAACAGTGGGTGAGCCTGCCCCCGTAGCGCCAAGGTTAAATTCCGCCCTGAAAACCCATGTTTAGGCTATAACGTAATCGGCGCTAAAATTTGGATGTGAGCTATATGTGAGCTATATGATACGTAATCCTCCGTCGGAGACGAGATTACCGTCCATCTGCGTCCCCCGTCGAGGGGGACAGCTTGCCCCCCTAAGAAAATCTAAAATAATCGTAGAAGATTGAAACTTGGAGACGGGGTAGAGGAGCCAGAGTCGGAGACGGAGTTGGAGTTGGATTCGGCATCGGATTCCAGAGACCCCCCGGAGGGGGGTCCCCTCCTGAAAATAGAAGAAGAAATGCATGGAATGAAGAACAAGGAAGAAGGAAGAAAGGAATGAGCATGAAGGAGAAGAATGAGGAAGGAGGAAAGGAGGAAGTAAGAGAAGAATGAGGAAGGAGTTAGAGAGAAGATTCAGAGTTGGCACTGGCCACCGGTGCTGGGCCGTGCGAGGCCTATTAGTAAAACATTCGTTAGTAAACATTCGGTTACATAAGTGCACAGCCCAAAGGGCTGTGCCCTTACTGCTTACACTCCCCCCCCCCTTCGGTGGTACCCCGGAGATGGAAGTCTCTCATGCATCCTCTGGAGGATCTCAGTAGTTCTATACAGTTGGCTATATACCAAGTGCTACCAAATCGCCTCGATATGATGCGCAGTTGCCAAATCTACCAATTTTGAATTGATTATTTTCTGAAAGGGGGCGTGCCTACAAAATAGGGAGCTTAAAAATGTTCAGGTTACCTGCCTCAAGTGTTAGTATTACTATGCTTAATGTTTATATAATACCAATCATACTGCGAGTTTATTCATTGATTAGGATTATGATGAGTTAGGTAAGAGTTATGATGAAATTTTTGTTAAATATTACGTTATTGTAAAATTAAAAAACTTTATTACGTTAGCAATTATTCGTGGTCAGTTGATAATTTAGACGTGATGATAAATTTTCTTTGCTACGAATATTATCAGGTTAAATGTAAAAAATTGCAATTGGATATGTGTGAGGAGATATGCTCGAAAAAAGTGTGAAAAGCATTACGTTTTTGGATATGCTATGATTAGATTACTTTATTGTTGTTTAAGATGAACTTTGTTAATGTTTAGCAGCTATATCGTGCTTAAGTATGTTATCTTGTTCGTTGTACTTATTATGATTCTTAATTCAGTGTTGCTGTGTTGGCCTTTATTAATGCTGAAAAACATGTTACAGTTAGCATATACTCGTGTTGTGTGTATGTGTGTGCGGTTGTGATGTGGTATTTAATTTTTAGTCTTCATTACAATAGTTAGTTAGAGATACGATAAATCTTGTATTAAATCATTACTATGTTTAATGATAAAAATTAACAGCTGGGATGCAACAAATGTTCAAGTTGATTGAGCTGTTTCAAATGACTATGTTAATTTTACTGCTAGTTAAGTATGGAAAATTTGTTAATTATAGGCTGTTATATTTTCTGTGCTTAAGGTATGTTAAGATTGTTATTGTACATTATATTATTTAGTTCAGGTTATCATATGTTAGCTTTATTAATGTGAAATTTTGCTTACGTTAGCATATATTCTTGTGTATGTGTGATGTGTTGTGTGTGTGGTGTGTGGTGTAGTGTGGTTGTGTACTTTGTAAGTAAGCGTGATTTTATTTTAATTTAATTACAATAGTTAGGTTGGATATGATAAATCTTTGATAAATTTATATTTGTAATGTAAAATATAACATTGATATGTTAAAGACATGCCTGAAAAAATTGAAAATAGGCTACGTTTTTGCTATTGCTATGTTAGTTACTTTACTGTTGTAAGTGTTGGGAACTTTGTTAAATGTTAGCAGTTATATTCTGTGCTTAAGGTATGTGAGTTAGGTTTGTGTCGTTGTAACATATAATATTTTTAGTCAGGTGATGCTATGTTTAGTTTATTGATGTGAAAACTTTGGTTCTAGGCATATATTCCTTGTGTGTGTGTTTATGTGTGTGTGGTTGTGTTGTGTGTGTGTGTGTGGTGTGTGTGTGTGTGTGATGTGTAGTGTGTGTGTCGTCATTTATTCTAGGTATCATTACACAAGTTAGTTAGGATTATGATAAAATCTTTGTGGTTAAATATTACGTATGATTAATGTAAAATTAACATTGATTTGTTAAGAGAATAAGCTTGAAAAAGTGGCGCGAAATAGGTTTAACGTTGGTTGCTTTGTGTTAGTTATCTTTACTTATATAAGTGGTTGGAAACTTTGTTTAATTCATCAGTATTATTCGTGCCCATTAGGTGCTTTAGGGTTTGTCGTTGTACATTAATTTTAGTTCAGTGGATGCTATGTATAGCTTATTAGTTGTGAGAAACTTGTTACCGTTAGATATATTCGGTTTGGATCAATTGTATAAAGAACTTGATATTTAATGCTACGTGTATTCCAAAATTTATATCATAAATGGAGCTTGAAACAATAAATCAAATAGATCAATAAGATCACAGGATGTAGCGGAGGGACAGTAGATCACGGATGGACTGGAGGGTGGTTTGATTTATACTGATTTACTGATTTTACTGCTTACTAGGGTTGTAAAGATGCAAAGTGTCTTTTACGATTATAAAGACATCGAAAAGCAGTAATTTGTAAAAACAAATGTTTAAAGCAAATAAATTAAAAAAATAAATAAAATAAATAATAAAAATTTGAAAATAAATTAAAAATTAAATTGGAAAAAAAAATTAAACGTAAGAGAATAAATCTTAAAATGAACTTTACATAAAACAAAATAGCAAACAATTTATTTTAGTGGACGTATATAAAAAGAAAACGAGATTTTGAACATTGAAAACGAATTATTCTTTGTCATGTGTGTAGTGTGTGTGTGTGTGGTGGTGTGGCTGTGTGTGTGTGTGTGTGTTTGTGGTGTAGTGTGTGTGTGTGCATTTATTTGACCTAAAAGTATTACAATAGTTAGATTAGGATACGATAAATCTTTTTAAAATTACTATGTTATGTAAAATTAAAATTCATGTTAATGTTAACGCTAAGTTGAATAGGTTAAGTGTTGTAATTAATGTTAGTTACTTACTGTTTTTAGGTATGAACTTTGCTATGTTTAGCAGTTTATCGTGTGTGGGTAATGTTGTGTTGCAGTGTGTGCGTGTGTGCGTTGCATTTATTCTTAGTTGGTATGTTAGAGATATTGCTTGAAAAAGTGTAATTAGGTGCGTTTTGTATGTAATGTTAGTTACTTACTTTTAAGTATGGAACTATATAATTTTGCATTTATTCGTGGTGTGTGTGTGTGTTGTGTGTGTTTGTGTTGTTGTGTGTCATTTATTCTTAGTTAATATGTAGAGATATGCTTGACAAAGCATGAATAGGTTACGTTTTGGATGTAATTTAGTTACTACTGTTGTTAAGTATGGAACTTAGCTAATAATTTTAGCAATCTGGTTGTGTTGTGTGTGATGTGGTGTGTGTGTGTGTGTGTGTAAGTTGTGTGTGTGTGTGTGTGTATGTTATGTATTGTATGTGTTATAGGATTATGATAGGTTTGAAAGTTATGTGCGTAATTTTACTATAAATTTTCAAAAACCTTATTTTATTTATGTCATACAAATATTGACAAAAATACAAAAGAATCAATAGATCAATAGATCAATGATTTACTGATTTGTGGGAAGTGTGGGGTGGGGGTTTGATTTACTGAATACTGAATTATTGGCTAATAGGGTACGTTAAAAGCAAATTTTTTAGGTTAAAACATGAAAAGCATAAAAAATTTTAGTAGAAAACAAAATGTTAAAGCAAATAAAACAAAAATATATAAATTTGTGTTATGTTAAACAAAATATGACTTAAATCAACTAGATCAATAGATCAATAGATCAATGATCATGGATGGGTGGGGAGGTGTGGGATAGAACTAGATTTACTGATTTACTGTTTAGGGTATGAAAAAAACCTAAATTTTTACGTTTTAAACATGTAAAAAGCATAAATTTTTTTTAGTAAAAACAATGTATAAAGAAAATAAACAAAAATAAAGTTTACACACAAGAAATTTACAAAAGTTATAAAAATATAACTACTAAAATTTACTTAATAAATAATAAAGTTAAAAATTGTAAAAAAAAAAAAAAAAAAGTAAAATAAAAAGAAATTAAAATAAAAAAATTAAACACAATTATAAAATTTTTAAATAAAAATTAAAAAAAAAAAATAAAAAATTTAAAATTAAAAAAATTAAACATTAAAAAAAATGAGTAAGATAAACTAAATTTAAATAAAATAGAATAAAAAAAAAAAAAATAAAAAAAAAGTTAAAGTAAAAAATTTAAACGATGCAAAATTTAAATAACAGAAAATAAAGTGTAGCAAAGACATTTAAATAAAAATAAAAATAAAACATAAATAATAAAAATAATTACCAATTAAGTCGTAAAATAAACACAGGGTTTTTGAAAACTTAGAAGACTTATAAAAAAAGAAATAATAATGTACCAGTATAAGGTTGCTGAAATACAAGAAAAAATATTTACTGCAATAATAAATAGGAATAAGATGAGCTTTGACTTCAAATGAAGACCAGCAACCATTTAGAAAGACGGGTTTATCTTTGCAAGATGCAATGCAATTGACGATAGTACATGATAGAACAGAATCATGTTATGAGTGAACAGAATGTATTTATTATTAAACGAGTTACTAACTAGGCACAACGACACCGCTCCAGCACTGTGCAAGTACCAACTCTAATCCTTCTTCTACTCCTCTCATTCATTCTTCCCCTCTTCCTCATTTCTTCTCTTCCTTCCTCTTCTTCCTCTTCTTTTCCTCTGTTTTTGCATTCCATGCAGTTCTTCTTCTATTTTCAGGAGGAGACCCTCCTCTGGCGGAGTGTCTTAGACTCCGGATCCGAATCCGCTCCAACTCCAGTTCTCACGACTCTGCTCCTCTACCCCGTCTCCAAGTTTCAATCTTCTACGATTATTTTAATTTTTTAGGGGGGGCAGCGTCTCCCTCACGGGGGATCGCAGAGGGACGTAATCTCGTCTCCGACGAGTTTACGTCATCAATATAGCTCACATCCAAATTTTAGCCGAATACGTTAAGCCTAACATGTTTTCAGGCGAATTGACCTTGGCGCTAAGAGATGAGCGCTCACTTAGGGAATTAAGGGTCGATACCAAAACTCGCTTGTGATCAGTTAACATCGTCAATTAGGAATATTTGATACCAAGTCAGACCTATAGCTCTTATACTTTTTGTGAAAAAGGTGTCACCGGCTCATCCAGCCCATAACTACTCTTCTTCCTATCATTTCAACTTATCCATTACTAGGCAGGTATGCATCATCTCGTTCCCTTTTTCCATCCAACATGTAGCCTAAAATTCAAACTTACAGATACTTGTTCAAGATGATCTCCATCACAACATACATTTCACACCGGAACTGTCCTACCTCACCATACAATCCTCTTACTAGCTTTTAATACTATAGGCCTTTACAATAAATAATTTTACACTAAATGAAATAAGTTAAATTCCTGTGTAGCATACATTATTATGTTGTTTTGCAGATAATTAGCAGGTGCTGGCCATTTTTTTTTTCCTTTTCAGAATGGAGAGACTCTTGAGTATTCTATTATGAAAGTTTGGGAATTGATTGAGAAATTCACCAATTTTGATAAATAAAAATTCACAATTATTGTTATGTGCGTTAGTTAAATTGTCTAATTAATAAAGTGAAAGTATTTTCTTTTATTTTGTTGTATATATACTTGCAGACTAGCCTTAAATAATGTTTGTTAATAATGTTTAGTTTTGTCAAGTGCCATATTAAACCTTTAAACGTTTTTTTATTAGCAATTCATTTCCATGGATTTTGGCTATATTTTTAATCATTAATTATCTGTTAGTATTGTTTAAAATTTCTAAAGATAATGTAACAGGACTTATATATAATTCTATTTGGCAAAGTTTACTTAGAAGATAATGATTTATATAGTATTTGGCTTTCCGTTTTTATATTTACAATCATGGCCTTGAGGCACACTTCAGGATGTTGGAACCATGATTTCACTCAAACCCTTGCTTTCAGTTGCAAATATAGATCAAAATATCCACCGATTGACAGTTCCATTTTCAAATATTCTATACATGACTTGTTGCTTCAATTCGCTGGATGCTACATAACATGTTGTTCTACTACAGAGATATTTTGTTAAAGTTTCTGAAACTCCTTTCTAGCAAAATCACAGAAATCAAATAATTTGTTTGATGTATCTCTGATAGTAAAAGAAAATATTCATACTATTACCATAGTAGAAATATTTATACTGTGATAACAATTTAAATTTTTAAAATTTAGGGTAAAAAAAATTAATTTTATAAATCTCAATTTATATTAAGAAAGTTGAAACATTATATTTTTAAAATAACGTTCCTTTTTATAAGAAAAATTGTTATATATAGTATTCATATACAATATATATATATATATATATATTATAATATATATATATAGATATATATATATATATATAACTAAATTATATATATATAATATTATAATACTAATACTAATAATTTTATATAATATATAATATACTATATCTATATATATATAATATAGTATATTTATAAATAGAAATTTTATATATATATATATATATATATATATATATATATATATATATATATATATATATATATATATATATAAATATATTATATATTTTTAAATATATATAATAGATATATATAGTATAATATATAATATATATATATATATATATTATATAATTTATATAGGGAATGGTTAAACCATTTGTTTAACAACCAATTGGTCTTTAAAAACATGGTTTAAAACACATAAAAAACCAATGGTTAAACCATAAAAAAACCATGCATAAAAATATTTAAAAAAGTATTTATATTAATGATTTCTTTAGCAGATTGATATGGTATTCTCAATTTTTCAATCGAAAAAGTGTAACTGAAATAAAGAATAAAAATTCTGCTATTTTTAATATTATTGTGAGAAAAAATGAGTATATAGTATTATATATATAATAAGTATAATATATAATATACTATATATATATAATATATAATATATTATATATATATATATATATATAATAAATATATATTAATATTTATATATAATTATAGTATATATAATATTTATTATATCTATATATATATATATATAATATAATTATAATATATATATTTATTATATATATATATATATATATATATATACATTATACCTATGAAATAAGTACTATATTATATATATATATATATGAGTTATTATGTAAATTTCGTACACATGTTTAACATAATCATGTTTCGCAGCACTTGGGAATTTCATTTCTTACTACACCATCGATGCCCTACCACACAGCTTTCCAAAGTTATTAATAAAATCATTGGTAGGGAGTGTGTTGACACAGCATTAACCAAGCTAGATGGCAATGACTGTAAACTAATTGCATGCGGTTTATTATTTGGAAAAAATAGAAGCTTGGAATGCTAGGGAAACATCATCTTAATCCACCAATATCAAACAGGACAAAGATTGTAGCAAAGTAAAAAAAAGGAGAGGTGATCATCACGCAGAAACAGAAGCTCACTTATTGGCGTATTTTTAATCCAAGAAATCAGACCGCAGTACTTCCAGAGCATGAGTATTAAAAGCATAATTATGGGAAAAGTGAGTATCCTGGAACATGAAATGTCCATATGTTAAATTAAAGAGCAAATTCTCCATCCATTTCAGTAAAAAAGTACTATTGATGATTGCATCTTGTTAGTCCAGCAGTGACTCCTTCAATCATGTACAATCTCTCAAAGAAAAATTAGAAGGAAAGAAGTAATATAAAAGTGAAGCATATTTGTCAGAGAGCAACTTCATCAATCTATGTTGAGAAGAAGTATTTTCAACTTTCACGATTATGCACAACAACAAGTAGAAGATAGGTTAAAGCAAAACAGAAGCTATATGCAAGGGAATATTAGTTTTTTTTAAATATAAATAGATAGATCTTAATGATAATTTCAGTTTTCGATTTTATCGTATGAATCTTCTCTCTCTCTCTTCCATCTCTCTCATCTCAAACTCTCTCTGTCTCTCTTCCTCTCTCTCTCAACCAATCTTCATCTCTCTCTCTCCTCTCTCTCTCCTCTCTCTCTTCTCTCATTATCTCTCTCTGTTATTATATATATATAATAAATAATATATATATATATTATTATTATATATATATATATATATATAATAATATATAATAATATATATATATAATATATATATATATATATATATATATAATATATAATATAATAAATTATAATATATATAGTATATAGTATAATAATATCTTTACTTACTCAAAAATAAAGGTTAAATGAAAAGGCTATGCTACTTCATTATAAGTTGAATTTGAATAAACTTTTCTTGTGATTTTTTTTTTTTTTCTTGAAGATTATAATCTATCAATGGGACTGAAATCACAAATAAATTTGAAAAATAGCCCTTCTATTTTTACTTTATAAGTTTATGTAAAACTCAAAAAAATAATATAATTTGATACCAGTTTACAGTTATCAAGAAAATTGGAAATTTAAGAATCTAAAGAAAATTTTCATTACGCGAATTCTTTAAATATAATGTGTTGCACATTGTGCATAACAGTTCAGTAGAGATTTTTGCCTTTAAAATCTATTAAAACCAATTAAAACACCACATTAAACCATCAAAATAGCATAAAACCCATAAAACCAAAAAACCATTGGTTTATTTGGTTAATTAAAAAAAAAATGGTTTTTGGTTTGTTTAAAAAAACCAATTGGTTTTTTCCAACCTATATATATTATATATTATTACTATATATATATATAATATACATATATATATATATAATATATATATATATAAGTAATATATATAATAATATATATAATACATAATAATAATATATAATATATACTATATATATATAAAATTATATATATACTATATATATCTAATATATATATTAAGATGTAATATCTAAAGGTAGGAAACTTATATATAACTCATAATAGCACTACAGATAGCCATAACTACACTATTTAATTTATATAGAATGAAGTGCTAAGAACGTTATGTCGCACAACGAATTAAAGTAATCGACCTACAACTATTTGAGAAATTTTCAATTTAGCTATTCAAATTTTGATAATAAAATAAAAAACGAAACAAGAAGAATTATATCTTATGAACAAATGAGCTTCACTTGATTTAATAAAAGCCGTAACAATATACCTACACATACATCATACTAACAAAATATAAAATCCTTCAGAAGCAAATCCTATTCAATAAAACCCCAGCAACACTCATAGGAAACATATAACTAAGAATATGTCTTTTACCCTGACATAAACAGGATAGGTATTACGAGAACACAATCTTATATAATACAACTAACCCTATAATAATTAATACAAAACTATAAATACTCATATCCCTAAATAACTCACCCATAAATATATAAAAATTAACAATATAAAATAAACAAAATATATACTATATATATATATATAGTTATACGCATATATTAATAGCTACCACATAAATAATAATATCAATAAATAAATATACGATTTACTTCATATATAATGATATCCCAAATACTATAATTATGAATCTAATATAATAGTAATAATAGTAGATGTATATATAATATATTTAAAGTATAATATATATATATATATATATAATAATAATAATATAAATATATAATAGAATATAATATAAATAAATAATAAAAATATATAATAAATAAATTATAAGATAGTAAAAAATATAAATATAAATAATATAATAGTACAAACATATATCCTCCACTTTATAAATATAGATATAATAAATAAAAATAAAATATAAAATATAAATTATATATATATAATAAATATTATCCAATACTATAAAGATATATATTGAGATGAAACCACTCATATTGGAATAAAAAAAACACACAGACGCCAGCTAATCATCGAAATCGCACTATCTCAAAAACTACCGATAGCTACAGGAAAGACATCTGTTGAATCCGTGGCACAAATTTAGATTGCGGAAACTGTATAAAAAAAAAAAAAAAAAAAAAAAAAAAAAAAAACAAAAAATCTTCAAAAACACAATAGCTTACACGAAAAGCCGAATACATCTCATTTGGAAATTCCCCTTTAAATTTTCATTTTGGAAATTTAAAAACATTACCTGCAGTAATAATCAGGAAAATAAATAAAAACATGGCATTTTTTTTATAGGAGCAGTGGACATAATACATAGATACTATATATTATTGTGTAATACTATTACACGAAGGCAACCACTGGTAGGGGAATCGCAGCCGAACCGGGAAACACAGCGGGCGGACGGATTTCAACAGTTACCCAAGCGTATGCATCACTAGATAGAAGAAAAACCCCGCGAAACCCAAACACCCACACCCACCTTACATACCCAAACGAAACGGCAAGGCTCCGACGAACCATCCCCGAGGGGAGGAATTATCCTACCCCGCTAGCATTCCCGGAACACGGCGAGAAGACCCCGACTCCTGCCATCGGTTGGGTATACCCTCCTTGGGGTATTCCTTAGTTAAAAAAAAAGCAAAATTTAATAGATAATTCAACTTTATTTCAACCGTCACTTAAACTGTCATTGATATAATAATTGATTTCCTGTTTTGTATGATTGTGCAACGAAAGCATTTCTCTTATGTATTTACGATTTCGGATTAAAATTTCTGCACTGTTAGGCACACATTACAAGTACCAATTCCAAAAAATGAAATTCCTCCTTCCAAAAACTACAATAAGGATAGAAAATTTTGAACTGGGGCACTTGTTTTAAAAATAGGAGATATTGGTACATTTTTGGGTATATTGCAATTAATCCCGCACCCTAAAACTGACCAGCCATTCCAGCAATGTATTCCCTAAATTCCATCGGAGCATTGTATTTTAGAGATATGAGCTGTGGCTATCATAACACCAAATTTTAACACTATTATGCTTTAAAAACATTTAGTTACATAAAGTCAAATTTAAAAGGAAATAACATCCAAATTCCTCCTATTTTTTGTACGACCTATAGGTGAAAGAAAAAAAACCCCTCAAAAGTTGAAATTACTCCGTCTTTAATGACATTAGTTACCAAAACATATTTCACCACTTTTACTTATTATAAAACCTATGATGGTGGTCAAGTCGAAACTGAGATGGTTGTTTCATCTGATATTGTGACTGAAAAGATATCTGATGATCATAAGACTACTTTACCGGTTGTTAGTCTTACAAAATTACCAAATATTATTTCTGACCAAATTAGGCCATTTGAATGTTTTACGACAAAGACTTATCACACAAGGGCAACGTATATCACCACTATTCTTCAAGGTGACCAAACAGTAATACATTATTTGCAATCCTAGTAAAATTTAAAGTTAAGGAAAATGTAAAAAAAAAAAGAAATTAGATGCTAAAATTTAACTATCAGTAAATGAAGGAGGAAGCCTTATTAAGACTGATTAATAAGATTACTCGTTCAAAAAAATAGACTTTCTATGTAAGTTTTGTTTTGTTTTTTTAATTAAAGAATTGACCCCAAGAGTATAACCGCACCAGATAGGCAAGGAGTCATGGAGTCTCCGGCCTTTCCGAGGAACTACGGAAATGGACTAGTATTCCCCCACTAACGGAAGGATATGGAAAAACCCCCTGAGTTCACCCGTCGGCTCAGGAAGCCCCCTACATGCCGATGTAATACCTTTACAAAATAACTATAACTATATATAATAAAATCTCGCCCCTAGAACAGGTAAAAAAAAAAAAAAAAAAAAAAAAAAAAATTCATTTCGGCCCTAGAATATTTATTAGTATCATAGATGCTACCTGTGAAAAATTTTTTTTGATCCGAGCTCCCAGTTCCGTGTGCGGCGAATTAAGTAACTTATGTCAAAATATATAAGTATAATAAAATATAAAATAAAATAAAATATATAAATAATATATATAAATATAATAATATATATATAAATAAAAATAATATATAAATAATAATATATATATATATATAATGAATATATAATATATATATATATATAAAAATATATAATATATATATATAATATATATAGTAAATATATCCTTTTGACCTTTTTATCTTGATATTCAAGAATCGCAATTAGTACGAACCTGGTTTTGGAAATAAATTAAAAAATTAAAATAAACTTTAAATCTATTCTTAAAATCTAAAAATGCAATAACCTAAACCTACCAAACCTAACCTAACCTAACTATACCTAAACCTAAACCTATAAAAACCCCCACTGATAACCTAACATAACACTAACCTAACAAACCTAGGCAATCCTAAACGAAGCCTAATCTCATAAATTAAAATTAAATTAATGAATATTAAAGAGAGAGAGAGACGAGAGAGAGAAGAGAGAAGAGATGAAGAGAGGAGAGAGAGAAGAGATAGAAATGAAAAGAGAGAGAGAGAGAAGAGCAGAGAGAGAGAGAGACGAGAGTTTTATTCTCTATCATATGTAATGATTGGATAATAAGGAATCGCATCGAGTGCAACTGTGACAAATAAAATTATTAACCAAAAATTATTCCTAAACAGTATTCAACTTTCTCAACTCTAATTGCAAAACCTACCTAACCAAACCTTAACCTAACTTAACCTTAAACCTATTAAACCTAACCTAACCAAACTTAACCTTACCTAACCTAACTTAACCTAGCATAACCTAACGAAGCCTAATCTAATAGATTTAAAATTAAAATTAATGATATTATTATATATATATAATAATAATAACAATTATATATATATTATAAATATATTATAGATAATAATATAAAATAAATATATAATAATATATATATATATAAAATACTCAATATATAATAAACGTATATAATAAAATTATAAATAATACCAAACTAAACATATATATAATATATACAATAACACATACTAATTTATAAACATACCTAAATATAATATATATATATATATATAGAGAGAAGAGAGAGACAACCACCCGACGAGACAACAGAGAAAAAGACGCGAGAGCAAAAGAGAGAGAGAATAAATATTATCGCAATATTGAATCTCATAGCCATCAAACTCAGCATTAAATACGAAATTCTAAACAGATTAAAAAATAAAACCAAATAAAAATCACAGAACATACAAAATCTTATTGAAACTTCACGCCATAAATACATGAAATAACTAATACTTTCTCTCTTATAAATAGCGGTATTTATGCTAACTCCTTTCAGACTTTTTAATATAAGAAAATAAAACATTCTCCCAAAACACACCTAATGCTTAAATACTATAGACATGATCAATCAGAGTTTTTCATCGATCAAAGCCTGTTTTCCGTACTTTCAGGCCTTAACGATGTGATAAGAAACGTAAGAACATGCCATATAATGCTTAAACTTATGCAATTAAGGTCCAAAACTAACTAGCGCTAGAACCGGAAAATAGCTCACAAACCACAGTAAGAACTTTCCTTAATTCCTGTAAGGTTAAGCTAATTTACCAATGTGGCTTGGCCGAATTTAGTACCACGTTCAACTTACAAAAAAAATGTACCAAACAACCAACGATGGCGCCCTCGTACGTTATTCTTTTGAAATTATGTGAAAATATTTACATATCCAATAAAATTACCGCATTCAATCCTAAATTTCTACCACAACTCGATCAGAATACAAATAACACATACGCTATGATGGCAGTTCCATTTAGTACACTATAACAAACCATTGCTTTTTTCTTCTATTTCTGTTATGATACCCTAAACCGTTGCTCCATCCAAATAAACAAGAAACTATATGTAGACTTTTTTGAAACAATAAGTAGACTTTTATGAGAGAATTCGCGTTCGTTTTATACGGCGAAATTCCTGCTAAACCACAGGCATTCAAGCACGCTATTACTACGAGCGTCAGCACAAACTGACAAAAACCGAAAAGCGGCTCATACGACAATATCCATTGAAAGAAAAGCATATGACATTCTAAACTAAGAGAAAATAAAGACCTGTTTTCGTTATTCATGTATCATTTTGTGACTTACACTCGTTATAAATTACCGACCGACTTTCAAATAAAGCTTAACCTTTTAATTTACAACCACCATTAGAATCCGCTGTTGTGACTGGATAAACACGTAGATTATTGGAATAAAGAGAAATAAAAAAAAAAAACAACGATGGTCCTATCACTGAAACAATAATTAAATTTCAACTCCGTCACTACATTGTATGGAAGTTTATCGATTTGCAAGAAATTAAATTAAAGCTAATTATATGAATGAAACATTCATTCAATTCCAAACGAGACAATACCATCCAGAGACAAATCGCTCATCAACAATTTCTTTTTAAATGTATGACCACTTTAATGGAATACGGTATTCAAAGCACGGAAATAGACAACCTTACAGAATTAGAGAAATTCCTTACGTTTTAGTAGTGGGGCAATTTTTTTTTTACGATTCTGACGCTAAGTAGTTAGGACAAAAACGTAACGCAGAAATCCGAGCATTTCTTACGTTTCGTAAGCACAAATGCAAAAATGAAAACGGCTTAATTATAAGACAATATTACATGCTATATCGAAATCGAACATCAAACTAGGCGTTTTCATAACTGTTTTCATTTTTTTAAACGATTTTCCTTCTTTAATTAAAACTTATGTCAAACATTTCATATATTTTTTTATTAACGCTTTTCTTATAAACTTTCCTATAAAGTAAGTTTCATGAAAATCGGCTGGAGTTAGTTAAATTAATAAGGACCTATATTTCATTGGCGTATTTAAGTAAAATAATTAAATATAAAAGGAAATTTTTATCATTGATAAAAAATCAAATTATATTTCGGTTTAAAATTTAAATATCATACCAAACTAACCAAAGTAACCAAACCAAAGTATCTATGTAGCGTGAGAACAGCAAGCTCTCGGATTCTTACTACCCATTGTGAAATATCAAATATGTGTCAGCTGCAAAAATTTGTTCATGAAATCGTGGTTTTTTCATTGTAGATTGATTTATTTCAGTTCGTTACGATAATAATACTAATATATATTTTTTTAATTTTTTTTGCTAAAAATGTACACTAAATAATTTGCGTTCAGAGAATGATATATTGTAAACAAGTCTAAAAATTCATTATTGTCTTTGTATTTCTTGCCCTACATACTTCTTTTTCTGTTTGTTTTAAGAATAGGTTTTCACCTTTAATTTTTATTTTGCGTGCTACAGTATATATTGTAGCTGTTTTTGAAATGTCTTTTAAATTTGGAAGGCAATATACACAAATTTCTTTCAAACCTTAACTTATGCATTTGAGCAGTGAAGTAGCCAAACATGACGAGTAAGATATTTGTTTTGTAGACGAAACCATATTGTATATTGTAAGGGACTAACAGTTAATAAAATGTTTCTTTGGTTTTAATGTTAACTTTAAAAGGTAAAGTAGGTACCTCCAAACAGAAAATAGTTTAGTTACATTATGTGCTATGTCTCAAAGTTTACCCATAAAATAGGAGAATGTTATATGTGATTTAATATTTTAATTACTTTTAACTTATTATTTTTATGCTAAATTTTAAAGTCTGTTGGGACCAGATCTCTAAAAAAAATTTTGAACCACACTTAGAAATATATCAAATCGCTCTCAAAAAAATGATGCATTACTTTCAAACCAGTTACAACACCTTATACCCATCCTCAACACTACAATCACAAAATATAATAAAATGGGGTAATTATGTTGCTAAGGTGACAACAGTTAACTATTGTATAAAAACTATAAACTTAAACCTTATTTACAACAAAATAGACGTCTAAACAAAATAATCTTACATGTAGTTTTTTTTACTTGAACTTCTATTATAATGTTTATAATGAGATACTTTCCCACTAAAAATATAACAAAATAGCGCTACAATTACAACCATTACCTTAGCTTCCTTGCCGCTTTATTCGTATTGTGTGGATTGAAAACAATCTATGGACAAACAATCGTGGAAACCAACTCAACAAAGGTATAAAATTATTATCAATACACTGCTCTAAACGATCTTTATATAAAAAGTACACAGCAATAGGCTCTAAAAAATAGGATATAGACGAATAACAAAAAAATTAATAATTAAGTACGCTCTCTTTAGAAAAAAGTTCATCGCATCATACAAAGTTGTTAATCAACCTCTAAAGACTTATCAATAATTGCTCGATCCAGGTACGGTCTCATTTCAGGGCCTCCTAAGTCAGTTAATGATTACGTTGTTAGGTTACACAGAGAATAATCTATGCTACCAATTACAAATCTCTACATAAACCTGAACTAGAGTGGCCCTAAAACGAGCACGAAGCCCACAAATTTTTTTTATAATATAAGAAAGCCTATGGGACAATTTTAAACTTTCAAGCTGTAACTCCCTTTATCTTCGTACATAGACGAACTCGCCGAATTTTCGTTCCTTCACATATTCTTAATTTATTAATTTTTTTAAGGTATATCCTGTGATTTTCAAAAAAAAAATGTTCGCTTTAACTACAATAACAAAATCCCTATCAGAACATTTTATACAACTTTGAGAGTTTGTAACCCTTTATTTTCAATAAAGAGACCGCCACCATACATTTTTTTCTTTATTTCAATTACTAACTTTTTTATAGCAGTCTATAGCTAGTGATTTATATCAAAATCTGTATATCAGACGGCAGCTCCTATTGGGAACAATTAGATTACCAAACTGTGCATCAGAATAATCAAATCAGGCTAGAATCGTATATGATAATAATTAATTGTTCCTATATCATTGAATTGCTGTTGTTACCAATTGTTTCAACAATACTCGATTATTGAGTATAACAACCAAGAAATCAAGCAATAATGTTCTAAATATAGGCCTTACCTATATAATCCTTTAGACTTCTAAAGCAAAGCTTTTGACTAAGGTTCCCACATAAGACGATGACTGAAAGATACCTATCAATGCCATGTCGGCATATACGAGAAGGCAGCCTACTAGATTGCGATTAAAGTGTGGTTGATGGAAAAACGAAAAAAAAAGTCTGATAAAACTTCAACACTCGGCAAATAAAAGAGTTGTACATGCAGTAAATACAATATGTTCTCATGGCTATCTAGGCTGGCGTCACTATCTATTCTCCAGACCCAACCAAAACCAAAAAAAAAACAACAAAAAACCAGACACCACAAAAAAACACCCAAACACCCACACAACAACAAAACAAAAAAAAAAAAAAACAAACAAACAACAAAAAACAAAAAAAACAAAACAAAAAAAAAAAAACCGACCACCAAAAAAAAAACAACAACAATATAGATAATGGATTTAGCCAGGACTTTAAATAGACAAGTTTCCTAAAAATTATCGCAGATGATACCCCAAAGTGGCACACCACAGTTAGGAATAGTGAAGGCTGCATGAAAGATTCAAAATATCTTGATAAATCTGGTGGCCGTTATAAATGTAAAGACAAATCGAATATTAGTGTTAAAAAGGGTAAGTTCTTCATCTAGCGTTACTCAAAATAAAAGTTTTAACTACAATATGCACCCAATGGGATTGAGCTTGAGTGCTGTGGACAGAGAAAAGATTTAGATTGAAGATAAGCGAAGTAAGTTTGTGAAGTTAGCTACATCAGATTTGAAAGCCAGAATAAACGCTAATCACCAGATAAGGCGCAAAGGTATAAAATTGCACAACTGTTGATTTACAGAGCAAGAGAAAGTTAATTAATAAACTTTATAATTCATAGTCTAGCGCCTCGTAGATAGTAAAATTGTGAACACAAGTTTGGGCCCAAACTTAATTATAGATAATAGAAGACTTAGATAATGCAATAGAGAGAGAACAGGTAATAAGAAGATTTAAGGAAATATATTAAAGCTATGATACAATACTAAAGTGATATAAGAGTTTCATGAGGAAAAAGTACATGAAGAAAAGTCAAATAATGAAGAAAAATAAATATTAGAAGATAACAAGTATAATTGTCCTGACCTCAGCGACGGCATTCATCAGAAAAGAAAGGAAATAGTCATGTAAGAAACTCTCTAAGAAATTTATGTTATTACATTATCTGACTGCAATTCACCCCAGAGGAAAATCCAGTTATATTTGTAACTATTCCAATAGACTTAAGCAAGCATTGTTGTCAAGAGAATTACCCCACATAAGGTGATGAAGAAGTCTATTGCAATGTGACCTGATAAGGCTGATCGGTACCATGTTAGATTAAAGAGTCGGTTGCAATAAAAATGTATGATTCAACTAAATTGCAATAAAAGATCCCTATCATCCTGGAAATAGTGCAAAGGTCGGACTGTCCCACAGGATAATCAGTACTGGGCCACTACTATCGTCTCACCCATATAATAATTAAATAATTTAGACCCAGACTTAAATGCAAGTTTCATAAGTTTGCAGATATGATACCAAAGTAGCTACCATCTCAGAATAGTAAAGGATGTATAAACGATTTCAAAAATAGATCATATGGATAAACTTCTTGGAGATGAGAAAGATTAAAGTGGCAAAAGCAATTTAATAGTTAAAAAGTAACCTAGACAGTTACTCAAATAAAAGTTTTAAACTACCAAATATAAATGGAGATTGAGTTAGAGTCTGATGGACACAGAAAAAATTGTTGGGATTATAAGCAGTAATTTAAAAGTAGCTAATCAGTGTTTAGGAAGCTAGAAATAAAGCTAATAAAGATGCGGGGCATACATTAACATCGCAATGTTGCTTACAAGAGAAAGGAAGGTTATAAGTAAACTGTATAATAGACTGTATAGTAAACTGTATGTAAGTATATGTTAGGCCAATAATAGATGCACAAGTTTGGGCCCCTTATTAATAAAGAAGACAGATATGTAAGACCGAGCCTGCAACAATAATGAAGCCAACATAGCCGAACAAAATGATTTCGAGGTTTGAGGCGTTAAGAGCTAATTGGGAGAAAGGCCCTGACCAGGATTACGCGCATTTTCTGATAGAAACCGTAGATTATTCTAAAGAGGCACAATAAGATAAAGTAATATAAAATCATTTACATCTATTGATAGAATACAGAGACCAATAAATTTTTCATGATAGAACATGCAGGTGACCAGGGGGGATAATAAGAAAATTCAGAAGAAATTATGCCATTAAGTAATAGGGTTGTTAAATTTTGGAATGGTTTGCACAGGAGTTGTTAAGTTTGAACTCGATGCAACATTTAAGAAGGGAATGGATAAATTATATGGATGGTTGACCAAAAGGTATCATATATTTATGTTTGAACTAAGCAAATTGGCTGGTTTTAGTGATACTGTAGATTAAGATGTAGACTGCTCATGTGTGACTTAAGCTATGGTTATTAAAGAGGTATATGCGAATGGTGTGGGTATCATATAACATTTTTTGACTAACCAAGATTTTGGTTACAGAATTTGACAAGCCCTAGAAGGCATATTGTGATTTGCATGAGCATGTTTGAGTTAGTGGGTTGACGGGACAGTCTCAGATATAAGCCCATTGTGGTTCTTCATGATCTCTTGATTTTTCGATTAATTGATATAACATAAAACAATTTTTTTTTAAATTAACTATGTTTGGTACTGTATATTAAATTTAATCATTGATAATCGTAAAGAAAAAAGAATATATGAAAGATAAATAATCTATATATCAAATATATAAATAATATATAATATATATAAAATAATATATAATATAATAAATATAATATAATATATATATATTATATAGCTATATATATTATTATAATAATATATAATATATATAATATATTATATAATAATATATATATAATATATATATAATATATATATACAGATTTAAATATATATATATATATAAATATATATATTAATATATATATAAATAATATAATATATATATAATATTATATATATATATTATTAAATATATATATATAATATATATATAAATTATATGATATAATTTATCAGAAAAAAATAAGAAAATAGACTTGATACACCAATTTAAAAAGCTCAGACTTTTTTCCTGATCTGAAGCGTTAAAAAATTTTTATTCAATACATATATTTATTTTAAATAGTAAGAAAATGATTAAAAAACTATTCATTGTACTTAAATATTGGAGCAGTAAATTTAAAAGAAAGTTATGTGGATTTTATGCATAAATAGTATACGCTAAATCGTTTGTCCAGCCCCAAAACTTTAGCAACATAATTACCATAAAAAATAATTAAAGAAGCATAATTAAAATGGATATAGTAAAAGTTAAGCAAATGAACAAAATTAAAAAAGAATAATAAAAATATAGTCTTAAAAAGATGTACTAAAAATAGAAACGAAAGGTACTAAGTAGATTTTATAAAATCATAGTATAGACTTCTAACCATAGTGAAAACCAAAAAAAAAAAATAACTCACATAAAAAAAAAAAAACCAAAACCCCCCCCCCCCAGAGAGGGAAAAAAAATTTAAAAAAAAAAATAAATTATTTCTCATTTTGATCCAATTTCCTAAATTTTATTATCCCACAAAGCATCACTTTTAAGTGTACACCCCTAACGAAGTACACCTAGGCAAAGCGCAACCCACTATAGACTTCTGAAAATTCTCTACAAAGGAGATCTTAGGAAAGCTCAGCTTGACCCCCAGGATGTCTAGAAAGTTGTCTATAATGTAATAGCAAGGAGGCAGCGAAAGTAAAAGCACAAATATCATTCAATTGATTCTCCTCTTCAGCTAAAAACTTCCTGAAATGAGACATTAAGACTTGGTGCGATCATCAAATATATCGTAAAATAAGTAAAAATATATATAATAAAAACTTATTTCTTAATAGCCTAGAATTTACAATTCTTGACGTACTAATTGAATCTTAAATAAATAATATTATTTTTAAAATTTGATTCATCTGTTGTATCAGTTTCACTAATTATTCTCTTTTTCCTATTTTCTATACATATCCCAATATTTATTGGTACTAATAAAATATATAATATTTACAAATATTCAGATGGCAATTAAAATACTACTTATAAAGCCAAGATTTTAATTGCCAAATTAACTGCGAGACATCCACCTTTGCAATTCAAAATCCGATAACAAAATGGCTCAGAGAAGCGAACAATCGAACATTACGCTCCCTTCATGACATCTACAAATGCAAGAACAGAAATATTTGCACAATTGTCCATATGGACAACAAAATACCATAAAATCAGCCAAGGTAAGGCAAGAGAAAAGACAACACAAAGCATCACTAAATGCTTAAAATCCAGCTCGCCGGACATAATGAACAATTACTCGAAGCACAAAACTGAAAAAAGGTACTGTTACAATTAATTACCTAAAACAGTTTGAACAAATGAAAACTATTCATGCATAAAGCTCTTGTTCTCATGGAAAGCCTCAGTTACTACTACCTTGGATGGCTCTTTTAGCAAGAGCAAAAACATGTAAAGAAAGCTGACATTAATATGACTTGATTAATCCACGCTCATATTTACCAATCAGAGCTATCTTGAATTGCTTGCAAAAAACATTTAGAAAAAGAGTTTCCTGGATGCACCCTGGCTCAGTCCTTTGGTCGTAAAGCAAGGGAATAAAACTTCCATATTTATAGATGTATTGGTTTAAGCTCCTTTACTAAAAAATGCGAAAAAGTGTATGAGGAAATATGACTAACATATTCAATCTATGATGAGGCTTTTAAAATTAAGAAGGCACAAAGAACTCAAATGGATATCACAGTTGAGGTTTGAAGACTTAACTACGGGGTCTCATAGATCACTCTTATCTATTCTCAGGTTCCTTACCGGACACTCGAGCTTGCAAGAATCTTTTTGGAAAAATCTCAGCAGGGGCTGTGGATACAGCTGTTAACCTCATTACAAGAATGAACGAAAGTATATTCAATCGCGATGAACCTAATGTCAATGGAAATGTTGTCTTTGTTTGAAGAAAGCTAAATAAAAATCCAAGCTTCCAAAATTGATTGAATTTGGAAGTTGCTCTTTGCATAATATGTGTCTCATGGAGCTCTACAAAAACTAGGATAAATAAGCTACAGTGAGAGAATTAAGTTAGAACTACAAATAAAGCGAAAACTTCATTATAATTTATTTAACGATTTCACAACAAAGTAAGTGAAGCGAAAACAGTCATGAAGAAATAACAGGCTCTATGAAGAAGTATCCTGCTAAAGATTTGTTGACCGAGTGGAGTTGAAATTTAAAGCACAACAAAAAGCCATTCGATTGCTCTCCAAGACTTCAAAAGTACGTGGAAGAAGTTGGAGAATTGAAAAATCCATAAATAATTACAGAAATGGCTGTAAATCAATAATTTATAAAGGCATCCCTTAATATATACATGCGCCAAAGTTGAAGGTTTCCAAGCAGTGAAAGCTCAAGTCAAAGATGAAAGGATTTATACTTCGAAGTTTCACATGAAAGACCCATGAACACGCCATCCTATGAAATGAGCAGCAGCTATGATAAAACGTTAATGAAAGAGAATACTAAACCGCTCTCTCTACAAAGTTTAATGCAAAATTAACTTTAAAGAATAAAAAAAAAATATATCATGAGCAACCAATAACCTGAAATAAATGGCATACAGCAAAAGAGTGAATTAGGAAAGCACCTCGAAGGCTGCAAACTTCAGAATTTTAAAATGTAGAGAGAAGATGTATCGTGATAATCTAAAGAGGTCGCTTCTAAATTATGACATCTTGTTGGATACTCATCACAAAGCATAAAGTATGATTTGTACACGAAATGCTTTCTAAATACTCTGAAGGACCATTAAGTGTGTGTGAAGATCATTTTATCAAGGAATTGCTGGAATCGATGGCTGAATATAAATCAAAGGATTGAGAACTATTTGATATCTAATTCCTATGTCTTGAAACTTCTGAAAAATTCAGCACTCGAGAAAGAAAGATATGACAGTCGAAATCAACCTTTGTAAGTCGTTGGCTTTAGAACTGTATTATTGTCTCAGAACTTTTCTGTAACTGTAACAACTGCAATCTTTTAATCTCCAGATCATGAATGCTTTTTTCACTTAATGGATTTACTCGAACAAACAAACAATGTACATTTTACCTGGAATTTTATTTGAAGAGTTACTTGTTGCTAAAAGAGTTATTGCTCAAGAAATGAAAAATACTGGAGGGGTAGCTTGATTAATATACTTCTATAATAACAAAATAGAAGGGAATACACATACTGCCGCCAATAGCCTTCTTAAGAGTTAAGTGACATACTTAAAGGAAGAAGATGACCAAAAAAGAAAAAGGAAATAGCAGCTGAGATTAAAGAGGCAGAACATACTAAAGAGAAAATAATTGTCAAAGAACAGAAAAAACAACTTCAAAATTATGAAGAGAAACATAGCTTATATACTTATAAACAGTCTATAAACTTTATTTTTAAGTTCTAAAATAGTAACATATTTAGTAGTATAGCTTTAGAAAATGAAATAATTTTATTTGTTTTAGAGAAAAGAAGAAAATAATTTTAGTTTATTTAGAAAAAGAAATAATGCAAAATAAAATGTTTTATATTTTTGAAAAATAATTACACTATGTTTTTGTAATTTTATATTGTTGAATTAAAGTAAAGAAAAGTGAAAAAAAATCTAGAGCAAGCAGCACCCTGGTAAGACAGTATTGAGCAAATATTTCAGATAATTAATTAGATTGTGTCATTGACTTGGCTAATTATAGAATGAATTTTGAAATTGTTTAAAAAAATTTCAAATACACAATAAATAAATTTCAGTGAAGTAAATGCTACAAATTGCAAATTGTATGATGTCATTTAAATTGGTGAAAACTGACCAAGAAAATTATGTTTTACGGAAAAGAATATAAATAAACAGCGATAGGTTAGAAGGTGGGCTGCTGGAGAAGGCTTCATTTTACACCTGTTCACTTAATTGATAACAAAAAGATAAAATGATTGTTTTATTAATAATTATTTAATTTTATAGTCCAAGGAAGATTTTAGGAAAGAAACACAGGAAAACAACACGGAATTATTGAAAATTAATCAACTTGAGTATATACACCTTCGAAAACAAAATATAAAGAATAATAATACGTAACAAATCATCAAGCAAAAAAATGAATGGAACAAATTGAGAAGAACAAAATACACACTTTCAAAGTTTGTAAGAATAAACAACACATAAGCTCTATTCTTCATACAGACATTTAATAAGTATAGCCTAATATAACTCCAAACTGACCGCGGAACTCACTCTATCGCACATCTTACCAGCATAGCTACTACAAATTGTGACAAGAAATGGAGAATATTAAGGAATTATAAGACAACAGACATAATATGAGACACTATAGAAAAAAATTGAAAAAGTGACCAAATAAAAATTAAATTAGCCAAAAATTCTTTATGGGTGAAGTTTTTAATATATTTTCAGATTGCTTAAAATTAATCATTTTTTCCCAAGAAACCTAGTATTTCATATTACTAAATAAATAAACATTTGTAAATAATTTTATACCCTATGTAAAAAGTACTAATAACGAAGAGTATATGTCTGTAAAAGTAAAGTATAGAAAGTTATAAATCAATCTACCAAAAATTTTTGTATTAAGATCATTTTAGGACCATGAATACTTCACATTATACAAAAATATTGCCTATAAATTAGGCAATTTGCTTCCGAGGAATATCAAAACAATAGCATTAGATTGGTTAGAAAGAAAAATCATAGGTAAGAATTTATAATAGAACCTTTGTTGTTGAAAAACTACAATTATTACTATTTTTTTCATGACGTTACCATACCATAATAAAAAATTAAAAACTTTAATACTCAACCCTATGAAGATATTTTGAACGACTCAGAGGGCTTCATCCCAAATTTTTATACAAATCACAGTTACGATATACTCTTAAATAATAGTAATGAGAATAAAAAAAAGAAAACAAAAACATTTAAACTCTCCTAGGGGAAAAAAAGTTTAAAAAGTTTAACCATGAAAAGTTTATCCAAGAGTTCGTAAAAATCCATATCACTTTTCATTTTTAATCAGTCCAGCGTAGAGTACTCCATTTCGAGGACCTCTAGTTCAGAGCTATGATATATTTTGTTATGGATAATATCGAAAAAGTTCAACTTCTACTTAACAATCTTCAGTAACTCATGAACTAGGATGGTCCTAAAATTGAGCACGAAGACCCACTATTTTTTATAATAAGAATTCATTTATGGGAAAATTTTTACTTTAGAAGCTAGTAATTTTTTGTTTCCTAAAACAAATGATTTATTTATTTTTATGCCTTCATAATCTTCTTCATATTAGAGTAGCGTCGGGATGGTGTGACCAGGCCCACTTTTTTTAGAGGGGTGATTCGTGCCACTCTAAAATAAAATAAACAATAATAAAATATTTTTTTTTCTTTTTATTGCTCCATATTAATTAAATAATCCACACTCTATTATAGTACTACTAAGTTTTTTTGAGCCTGTGAATGATGCTTTAAAGTAGGCATGAATGATTGTTTTAAAGTATTATTTATTACAAATCAATTACTGCCATATTGTAAGACCACATGCTCCATAGGAAAAGTTAATGTTATTTATTAGTAATAGTAAGGAATGATACATTACATGATTCCACATTATTGTTAAAAAATTACATTAATATTGTTGTTGCTTCATCTGTCTGTTTCTGCTCTATAATAAAAGGGTGGTGCCTATCCTGCGGCAACCTATAGCAGTTGCCCAATATTAGAGACATCCAATGCCCACATTTCCATGAGTTGCACTACTTTTGCGTTGCCGGAGTTTGTAGCCAACTGGTCACATCTACGGAACATAGAACCTTGTGTTTACATCACCCTTATGCAACAACAAACACCTGCTTTCCTTCCTTTCCATTCCATTATCCTTCCTCTCTCCTCTCTCTCTCTCTCTCTCTCTCTCCTCCTCCTCCCTCTCCTCCTCTCCTCCTCCTCCTCTCACTCCACTCCTCCTCCTCCTCCTCCTCATATATATATATATATATATATTAATTTATCTTCCAATACTTTTAGCCTAAAGGTTTTTTAACTTTTTTCTTTTTTCTTTTTGTATTCATGTGTATATCATATTTATTTTTATAAATCATGAACAACATTATACTAATTTTAATTTATAATTTTTTGTTAAGCTCGAAATATTAATTATTTTATATTCTTTATATATATATATATATATATATATATATCTGTTTATATATATATGCTCTCTCTTTCTTTTCTATGCTCACTCCTGTAATATAAATATATGCTCTCCTGCTCTCCTCTCTTTCTCTCATATATATCTTATATGTATATATATATATATATATATATATATATATATATATATGTATATATATCTTTGGTCTTAAGAACATATTAAATGGGAAGGGTAAAGAATTACTGCAGCTATCCGGGATTGAACTCCCTGGCGGTGTTGTGACTGAGGACAATATGCTCGATGCTTTACCACTGAGCTATCCCCAAACCCTAAGTTGGGTTCAAGAACAGTTTTAAAGCAATCGAGCTTAATTCAAGGTGACATCACCTGATGTCAGCCGTCCTATACCCTCATTCTTAATAATTTGTAGGTGTAAAATATTGCATAATCGCAATTTTTTTATTATTTAGATCTTAAACAAGAACATATAGTGGGAAGGTAAAGAGTTACTGCCTTCTCCGGGATATTGAAACACCGCGTGTTGCGACTGAAGGACAATGTACTCGATGCTTTACCACTGAGCTATCCCCAACCCATAAAGTTGGGTTCAAGAACAGTTTTAAAGCAATCGAGCTCCCTTTAAGGAGATATCACCAGGTGTCCAGCCTGTCCTATTCCTCGTTCTTTATGTTTCCATATGTTCTTGGTTTAAGATCTAAATAATAAAAAATTGCGATTATGCAATATTTAACACCTACAAATTTTTTAGAACGAGGATAGGACGGTGGACACCTAATTGATGTCGCTTTGAAGAGGCTCGATTTAACAAAACTGTTCTTGAACCCAACTTTTTATGGGGTTGGGGGGTAGCTCAGTGGTAAACGCATCCGGTATATTCCTCAGTCACAACACGCGTTGGTTTATTCGAAATCCCGGAGAAGGTAGGGTCTTTACCTTCCCCACTATATGTTATTTGTTTAAGATACACTAAATAATAAAAAATTGCGATTATGCAATATTTAGCACACACACACACACACACACACACACCTTAACACACACACACTTAACACAAACACTCACATATATATATATATATATATATATATATATATATATAACCTGTATAATAGCTGTGTATATACTCTTCTTATATATATATATATATATATATATATATATATATATATATATATATATAGGCAGGTAAATCTTTGATAAAATTAATATTGTATATAATTGCATATAATTTTTTGATATATTAATCGATATATCGATATTTTATAAAGGAATGGAATAGTTGCTTGATTAATATAGATAATTAAAATTAATGAATTATATGAATGTAATAATGTGTGTAATAATGTGTAATGTGTAATAATAATAATAATAGTATGAAATAATAATAATAATAAATAATGTAAATAGTAAAAATAATAAAAATTAATAAAAGTTGTAATGTAAAAATTTTCTCTGAAGTGAAAATAAATCACTCGAAAATAATGAAATAAATGATAATAATAATAAATAATGAAATAAATAAATAAATAATGAAATAAATAAAAATGAAAATAAACAATAATCAAAATAAATAAATAATAATAATAATAATAATAATAATCAGATTATCAAATCGGTCGTCTTAAAAATACTAATCATAAGATATAAATAAATGATTATGGGAATATTTGGATGAGAAAGGAATTTTAGAGGAGATATATAAATATTATAGGCAAATAAATCTTCGATAAAATTAATTATTGTATATAATTACATATAATTTTGATATATCGATATATCCGATATTTTGAGCAGACGGATTACTTGAAGAATTAACCATGCTTATTAATAATTAAAATAAAATGAGTAGAGAGAGAGTGTAGTAATAATCACAGCGTATGTAGCCATAATAATAATAATAATAATAATAATAATAATAATAATAATAATAATAATAATAATAATAATAATAATAATAATAATAATAATAATAATAATAATAATAATAATAATAATAACAATAATGTGTAATAATAATGCCATAATGATAAAATTAATAAACTTAAAGTTATATAAATTAAACTAATAATATTAATAATATTCGTAATGTAATGTAAGTAATAATATGTGTGTGTGTGTGTAATAATGGCCAATAATGACAATAATTATCAAATCAATCAAATCAAAAATACTCTAATCTATAAAATTTATCCAAATAAATAATTAATTCATAATAATATAATAATAACAAGAATAATTAACATAATAAATACAAATACAGCGCAGTTAGCATTCTTGGAAATGGAAGTATAAATGGTATTGTTTTAAATTGTTCAAAACTGAATGAAGAAAACAAAGAATTTGAGATAAAAAGTAAACAAAGTTCTTATGACATGTTGAAGTGTGATGTTATATCCATAAGTCCTTCCATGACAGTTGTATTTTGTTTGTTTTTCTGGTTTTGTTTGATAACGGCAATTATACGATATGTCTCGACAGTGTGTAAATAATCCGGATAACTTCTGCTACTTTTGCGAAGAAGTAACATTTGTTTTGAGAAAGCGTTCGATTACGCTATCGGTTAAAAAAAAACAGCATATTATTATTATTATTTTTGTTTTAAGATAGGGGACCAGGACAAGAAATGGGCACCTCATCTATGTTGCATTCATTACGTGTTCATCCAAACTCAATGCGTGGATGAATGAAAAAATTCGCTACACGCAATTTGCAGTACCCATACTTTTTATTGTTATTTCTGTATGGTTTCGTCCTATTTAAATTGTTCTTATAAATAATACAGCTTAAGATAGATATTATTTCATAACTACAAAACGGTCTCAATTTCCTCCGTAAAGTAAGACAATTTACAACTGTTCCTTTCTTGAACGATCTTTCAATAAAAGATACAGCACTAATTACTCAGAATATTTTTAATAGGAGAATTCCAGATATTTTTTTCCTATTTGATAATCTTATGGAAGAATTCCAGGAGTGTGTTCCTTCTCAGACTTTAACCATGTGAGGCCAATTCACATTTCCAACGGTGGTTAAATTAATAATTTTGCATAATAGCAATGGGAAATTGAAGTTCTGAGTGGTTGTTTTTAAATAAATTCAACTACAACGATTCTGAGAGAAAACTATTCTATATGACAGAAATTAAATTGAAATGAAGTCAACAGGCTCACTTTAATGTATTTAAAGAAAATATAATGTTTTAGCGTATACTTAAAATGTAAAGTTACATTCACACAAGGATATATATATATATATATAATAATTATATATATATATATTATATTATATATATATATATATATACTATATATATATATATATATATATATATATATATTATATATATATATATAATATATATATATATATTATATATATATATATACTATATATATATATATATATATAATATTTATTTATATCTCTTATATATTCATATAAATGTATTATATATATATATATATATATATATATATATATATAGTATATATATATACTAGTATATATATATATATATACTATATATATATAATATATATGATAATATATACTTATATATATAGTATATATATATATATATATATATAGTATTATATATTATATATATATATATAATATATATATATATTTTATCATATACTATATACTATATATATATATATATATATATATATATATTATTATTATATTTATATATATTTATATATAATATATATATATATTTATATATATATATATATATATATATAACGCGCGGGATATATCATATATATTAGTAATGCTATATAATATAGTAATGTATATTATGGGTATAATACGAATTGTATTCACCAGCCTACAATAGTATTATATCGGACTTATATAATATATTATATATATAATATATAATATATATTATTATATATATATATTATATATATATTATAGTATATATATATATATATATATATTATATCTGCGATATATATATATCTATATATATATATATTATATATATTATATATATATATATATATATAGTAAGTATATTATACGGGTATATCTAATTACTCACTCAAAGTTATTTTGAGTTATTTTTTTATATTTAGATTAAATAATACGTTTAAAAAAAAAAAATACATTTCATAATTAATTTTTGTTTTCAAATTTTTTATTTTTGCTTTTCCAATAGTCATTGGTTTAAAAATAAAAATACTTTTGATATTTTAATAAAGTTATTTTCAACATTTCATTACATCTTTTGTTTTTTCGGCTGATATAAAACTAGTATAAAGATTAACGTACATAATGTTGATTGGTTTTACCTCATGCTAGTATGAAATTGGGCATTCCCGAAATTTCTAAGATGAAATAGAGTGCTGCAGTATGTGGTTGTAGGTTTGATATGTAAATATGATCGAGTTGTATCAGTATGTTAAGATGAATTGATATGTATTAGAAATTATAGGGATATATCTGGATATTGATTGTTTTTAGTTGATACTGTTGCTTGATGGAAGGAGTAAATATCAAAGGGTCACGGATGGCTGGACACTTGCTTAGATGAGCATGATAGATTGGCTAAAAAGGCTTTTATGGATAAGTGATAGGCAAAAAAGAAAGGGCAACAAAAATGGAGATGGGGTTGATGAAGTATGGAAATATCAATCTAACATAGTCCTAAAATGATAAGGCAATAGATACGCATGATGGATTACTTGGAGAAGTACCAGTACAAGTATGAAAGAGTTCAGGGTTATAGAAAGGTGTACAATATACAATTGACTATTGATGAATATATATAAAGGCTTTATAAATGGGACGGCATGAATTTCACGCATCTGACACCTCGACACTACCCCGAGGAAGTGGGTGCAAGACAGTGATGCGTAACTATATAAGTCTATATATAATATATATATATATATATATATTAATTTATATTATATATATATATATATACTATATATTTATATATATATATATATTATATGACTGAATAATCGGATCCACAATTCATTGAAATGACGAAACGTAAAAACAAGAAATTTTTCAAAAGTATTGCTAAACCAGAAAGATTTGCACTTTTTGTTTTTTACCTAAGCATATATTCAGTAATTTGTTAACGAATGTACCCAAAATTACATATATAAGAAATAAAATTAAAGCCGTGTGGGAAAAGCACTTTTGCAAAGTATAAATTAAAAAATCAACTGACTTGAATTCGACCTCGTCGAATATGTCATTAGGCCTTCTAATATGATTGGTATTCTAATTACAATAAATTTATACTGTAATCATATATATTAATCTATATATTATAATATATATATATTATATTATTAATTTGAATATTATTATCTAATATCTATATATAATATATATATTTACTTATATTTAGAGATCAGCCTCACTACGTGGCTTTGTCAGCCCGTATGTGCGAAGATTTAAGTAGGCGTCTGCCTTATATAGATATGGGGAGTTGAACGAATTTTATGACGATTGTGAGAAAGTTTATGAAACCTGAATTTATATCGGCTGTACGATGAAGAGAATACCTTAAAGACACTACTAGTTAAAACTTTCGTCAGAACTACTAGCTAATATACTCACCGTACTAACGACTAACCTTATGAGCACTCTAACGTAGTACTAGAATCTGCACTCATGACTGAGCGATAACACTCACGGATACTGATTTATCTTGCGGTAAGAGATTGGGTCGCAGTAAAGGAGTAGTGGTGGTCGTTTATTTGGGTATTCAAGTGTTGGCTCTTTGTGTTAAAGTGCGTGAAGTTTTTGAATAATAACAGTGTCTGGGGAAGAGGATGAGGGGAAGGGTATTGTATATGTTTAAAATAGTAAATTCTAGCGAGATGTTGCTTTCTCTTCACTACGTGATGGACGGAGCCGGCTATAAATGGTTTGGTGATATAAAGAATGGATACGTCTGTTGAAAATGATCTGATTCGTGAGACCTCTTACGAGTTCATCACATAATATATATATAGAGGTAAATGTGTTTGCTTTCTCTCTTGCAATCGTGAGCATAGAGCAGAATTGGGATTTAGCGAGCACGGTGTCGTTCATTATAGGGAGAGCATGCTCTCTCGCTCGTTTATGAACGATGCAACTAAGGCAAGGGTGAGTTTTTTGATGTGTAGGCGCTAGAGCTGTTTATGGGCGCATGATGGTGATGCATAGTTCAAGCATTATATATATAATATATCATATATATATATATATTAATATATATATATATTATATAATACTATATATATATATCTATGTTATAATATATTATATATATATCTTATATACTATATATATACTATACTCATATTATATATATATATTATATATATATATATTATATTATATATATATATTATATATATTATATAATATATTATATATATTACTATATTATATTATATATATATTATTATATATACTATATTATATATATTATTATATATATATACTATATATTATATATATATATAGTATATATATTTAGATTATATATATATAT
>JABUQX010063249.1:40000-59379 GCA_015478945.1 Trachelipus rathkii
GCTACATAGAAAGAAGCTTTTCCACATTAAGACTTCTGAAAACCAACTTGAAAGAAATACTATTGGAGATGAAAGACTTTCTGGACTTGCCTTCTCTACTACATTGAAATATTGAAATAAAATGAAGATATTTATCTCTGACTTTGCTTCATCTCATAGCCCGGCGATTAACTTTAAACAATTTAGGCAAGGTTGATTTTAGTAATTTATATAAATTACTTCCATTTTTTCTTAGAAATTTAGTATTTGGTCATCGACTTTAAATTATTATATATTATATAATATATTATATTATTATATATATATATATTAGTATGATATATATATATAATAGTATATATATATATATATATATATATTATATAATAATATATATATAGGTTATATATATATATATAATATATATATATATATACTTAATATATATAATAATTATTATACTCATATAATATTATATATATATATATATATATATATTATATATATCTATATTAATATATATATTTATATATATTATATTATAATATATTTACTATATTATAGTTATATATATATAACGATTTTTGTCTGGCCCCCGAAAAAAATTTCTGGATACGCCATGTATAATAATATCTATAATATATATATTATATATTATACTATATATTATCATATATATACATATATATAATATATATATATATATATATATGTACATTAAATATATAATTATTTATATCTATATACTATATATATATATATATATATATATATTTTAATATATATATATATATTTATATATATATATATATATATATATATATTATATATATCCATAGATGGTATATATAGTTCATTAGAGTATATAATATATATATATATATATATATATAATTGCTATTCAGAAAGCAAATTTTTTGTTGAAGAAATATTGATAAAAATTTGCAAATAAACAATTTGAAAAATAATATTTTATTTTAATATTTGCTGTAGTTGATTTAATTGAAACTTGTACTTTTATGTTCAATGTCATTCAGTACGAATAAATCGAGAAAGTTGCATCCAAATTAACAAGCTAACGTTGAATGATACTTTGTATTTTTATTTTTGTATTTTAATTTTTTTATTTATAATTATATATATATATTTATATATATATATATATATATATATATATATATATATATATATATATATATATATATATATATATATATATTATATATATATATATACTATATATATATAGATAGTAATATATTATATATATATATATATATATATATACGTATTATATATATTATATAATATTATATATATACATATATATATATATACTATATATAATATCTATATATAATGTATATATATTATATATAAATATCATATATTATATATATTATATATATATATATAGTCTATATATAATAATATATATATATATATTTATATATATATATATAATATAGATATATATATATAATAATAAAAACAAAATATATATTATAATAGATATATATTACTATATACTATATATATATATATATATATATATATAGATTATATATATATATATAGGTACTATATATATATATATATATATATATATATAGTATATATATATATATATATATATATATATATAATATATATATATATATATTATTTATAGTATATATATACTATATATTATATATATATATAATTAATATTAATTATATATAATACTATTATATATATATATTATATATATGTATATATATATTATATATATTATATATTATAAATATTATATATATATATATATATATATAATATTTTATATATAATATATATATCGTATATATAATATTATATATATATATATATAAGTTATATATTTATTATAAAAAACATAAAAATTAATAAATTACTAAAAAGAAAGATGAGGGAAATTAAACAGAATGTTTTTTTACATAGTTTTAACTTGAATGCATTAATAAGATTATTTATATCTTATCCAGCATAATTTCTTCACGCTTCATTGTGCCTTCCCTCTAACCTTAGACTTATGCGTGTCAACCTTATTTATATATTATATAATATTAATCTAGTATATATATATATATATACTACTATATATATATATAATTATATAGTATAAAATATATAATATACTATAATATTATATTATATATTTATAAATATATATATAATATATATATATAGTATATATATATATATATATACTATAATAATATATATATATATAATATATATATTATTTAATATTATATATATAAGTATATATATATACCGTTATGTATATATATATATATATATATGTATTATAGATAATATATATATATTACTATATATATATATATATATATTATATATGTATTATATATATATGTTTAAATACTATATATATATATAGATTATATATATATATATATATATATTATATATAGTATATATATACTTATATATATATATATATGATATTATATATATTATATATATATATATATATATCTTATTCTATATATATTTATATATTTATGAGGTGTAGCGGATAGTGATTTTTTTCACTATCCGCGGATGGGAGCGGATTTAAAATCACTATCTGCGGATTGCGGATGCGGATAACGGATAGTTAAGTTTTTAGAGTTGATTCTCTGGAGTGCTCATGACATAAAATGTGCCAAGGATATGGGGGCCATGAGGAGGTTAACATCTCTGTGCTGTCAAGTATGATATGGCATGTATGAGTAGGATGACCGAGATTGAAAAGAGGAAGATACTATACTCGAATACTCACGTTCTCACTAGATTATATAATATATTATATATATATATATATATATATATATATATATTATACTATAACTTATACCCGTTTACAGAGTGGCAGGACGCTTAGAACCCAACTCTTTGTACCCACAAATCTCTTTCCTAGCTCTACACGCTTTTGGAAAAGTTATTATATTAATGCTCAATTAGTATTCTCAATTATTCTTCATAACAGACACTTCTGAGCCCTTTCAGGTGAGTTTATCTTCTCTATTCGTTGTAAATGAGAGTCACCACTGAACAGAACGCTCACAGCTACACTTGTTGACGGGCATCTAAAAATGGTCCCTGGCGACTTCTGCAGTGTGGGAAAACTTTTTACAATTGTCAGACTCAACAACCAGTACGATTTTATCTGATTCCATAGCTTTCCTCTTTTGATATTCTTTCGGTAATTGATATGTGTGTGTTTTGACACTCAAAGATCTTCATCGCCTGCTAGAAGACAAAAGAACCATTCAATATGGATTCAGACATACGATATCGCAAACAGATGGTAATTGGGTGTCCTTGTTTCTGCTGATCTTTGTTTTTATGGCCTGGTGAATCTCTGCCTTTAGCAACATTCATCAACATAGCAGTCCTAAATTTTTTAACTCTATTAGAAACATCGTGGTTTCAAGAATTTTCTTTTGGTATCTAGGATTTTAGAAAAGTTGCTAATTTGCACATCGGCATCGTTTTGCAGAGTTTGAGATCTATTAATTAAATTATCTATCTCCAGCGTGATTCTGTCATCTTTGAAAGTCTTTTTTTAATATATTATAATATATATATTACCTATAATTATCATATATATAATATATCGTATATAATATATTAATATTAATATATATAGATATATATAATCTATATATATAAATATTTATATATTATATATATATATATATATAATATATATATATATATATATATATAATATATATATATATTATATATATTATATAAATATATAATATATATATATACTATATATATATATATATTATATATATGTATATATATATCATATATATATATATTAATTATATATATATTATTATATATATATATATATATATATATATATATATACATATATATAGTACGGTAGTGCACACACGTTTCTCATAATTCATAGATGGATACTATCCGCTATCCGCAAAAAATTAATGCGGATGCGGTTGCGCATGCGGAATAGTGAATAAATGATGCCGGATATCCGCAATATGGGACTCGCGGATGCGGAATGCGGATATCCGTCTACACCTCATTATTATATATATATTATAATATATATATATTATATATATAATATATTTATATATATACTATATATATATATATATATATTAATAAAAAATAATAATAATAATAATAATAATAATAATAATAATAATAATAATAATAATAATAATAATAATAATAATAATAATAATAATAATAATAATAATAATAATAATGATAATAATGATAATAATAATAATAATAAGAATAATAATAAGAATAATAATAATAATAATAATAATTATAATAATAATATAAAATAATAATAATAATAATAATATAATCATAATAAATAAAATAATATAATATAATAAAAATTCAAAATATAATAATCATGTATGACTGGAATATCTTAATAATAATAATAATAATAAAAAGAATTATACAAATGTCAATGTTCTTGCAAATTTAAAAAGAAAAAAAGAAGCAAAGTTCGAAAATAACTTAAAAACAAAAGCCATCGAAATAAAAATAAAAAAAATTGTAAGAAGATTGCATAAAATCTTTTATTATTGTTTTATATTTTTTTTTTTTTTTTTTTTTTTTTTTTTTTTTGAAGATTACAAAAATAACAACTTTCTATTTTGAATTTTGTTTTTATGTTTCAGAATGACAAATGGAAAGCGTCATTGAATCTGACTATAAAGTTTTTACTTGCGTCGTTTCAACTGTTTTGCACACACACACACACACACACACACCTACACACACACACACACCCTACGTCTACACATAATGTATATTATATATATTATATACTATTATAATATAATATTATATATATATATATATATTATATATATATATAGTTATATATATATATATATTATATATTAAAGGGTAATTATATATATTATATGATATTCAATTGTGGATTTGAAAATTGTTTTACAAATAGATGAGAAAAAAGAGAAGAGATACAACGGGAAAGAATACTGATAAGAAAGGTGAAAATCAACAATGTTGAAATTTTTTTTTAATAGAGCTTTTATATAATGAAGATTGGATTTTGGTTGTATCGGCAGCATCACATGGCAAAAGAAGATTTTGAGCAGCAGGGTTCGTAACTCTGCCCTTCAATTTCGCTGATTGCAACAACTCACAGACTAGCATTGAAAAGTAATAAGGCAAGAAATATGATGGTCAAGAGAACTTTATAAAAAAGAGCCAAGAACTTAGAGGCCAGGAGTAGCGTGCTAGCCCAACTAACCGGGAAAAAACCCTTCCTGATAGTGGTTCACTTATATTTATTCTTTCCAAGAGTCTGATTTCTCTAATTAAATATCCCTATAAAATTTAGAGTAATCTTGTGACATAGCGCAACCTTGTCAGACTTCTCTCTCTCTCTCTCTCTCTCTCTCTCTCTCTCTCTCTCTCTCTCTTCTCTCTCTCTCTCTCTCTCTCTCTCTCTCTCTCTCTCTCTCTCTCTCTCTTATATCTCATTTTCATTATTTTAATAATTGTCTTTTTCTCTAGGTTTTATTCATTCTTAAATATCTCCTCCTTTTATTTTCATACTATAGCCATCTTTACTTCCTTTCCAAGTGTTGAGCTGCTTACAAAAAGAAAAAGCTGTTGCAATCACAACATCTATCTTTTAACGGATTTCTATCGAGGGGGCTTGAACAATGTTTAAGAGTATTATTCCTTCAATCATTACCTTTTTAAATTGTTTTAACATTGCAATGATCAACATTTGTTACATATTTGTCATATTTGTCATATATGTCACATATATATAAATAAAAATCACTTATCTCAATTTTAGTTCAACTAAGATGTGATTTGATTTCTGAGGAATTGTTCACAAACTTTCATCATGTAGTCTTTGTTTAATATATATATACATATATATATATATATATAAATAAATATATAAAATAAGTAATATATATATATATATATATATATGAATATATATAATATTTATATAATATTATTATATATATATATATATATAAATAAATAATAAATAAATAAATAATATATAATATATAATATTATATATTATATATATATATACTATTAATATATATAATTAATATATATATTATTATATATATATATATTATTATACTATATATATACTATATATATATATATATACAGTATGTTATAAAATACAATACGTAATACAATAAACAAAACCTATTAAATATGCAATACAACAAATTTATAAACCCGTAAGCATTATGCAAAAGGTACAAATATATGCAAGAATAATAACAATAAAAGGTATGATAATAAACAATAAACTTTCAAAACTTTTAATGTAATTGCAAGTTGTATTACTTATTCATAAAATTTATTATGCAAAATTTTCAAGTGTATTTTTATACTGTGCTTTTCAATTAACATATATATCATGTGCCGCTGTGGTTTGTCAGGACATACGAGCAAGGGCTGTATCGTTGTCTGCTGATCACAGAATATGGAAGGTTCCCCAGGCTATCGGCTCGGTCATTCCCGAGTCCCAGAATAAAGTGAGAGACAGTCCGAGGCGCGATTCATGGCGGACAAATTAGAGGAACCGGAGTAAGCGGAGTAGTACCTTTGAGTTCAGTATCACGGCTTTGCCCTAGAGATAGCAACCAGTATAAGCGTGTAGGACGATGTAGAGCTGAGATACAATGATATCAGTGTATGGTTGGGGCGAGCATAGCCTGTCTGAAGGAAAGTGAATCTGCGCATTATATACAGCCTATGCGCGTAGAATCGAAGTACTGCCGAGACGCTAGTTGAGACATAATGTTTAGCCGATCGATGCATGACGCAATGGATGTTTAGCTCGCGCTGAAAGGCAGATACTGTGTATAAATATGCGCTAGTCTGGAGTCCTCCGGAATTTATAATTGTATGATAGACATGAAAGGAGGGTCGAGATAAGTATCCTAGACAATGGGTGGCTGATAGCTATTCAGAGCATAACCAGGACCAACCTCTAGAATGCTGAGAGAGGATCGGCACTAGATGAATTCGCACCTGATGAGATGCCTATATAATATATTATATATAATATAACAGATAACTTATATCATATATTATTGATATACTTCTCATAACATATTACTAAGTCCTATAGTAAATATATATATATATATAATATTCAGCTGGAGCTTCTCAGAGACCCGCGAATGTACTCGTTTATGTGATGCGTATCGTAAGAGTAGAGAAGATTGCAAGTAAACGAAGCTATTAAATATAATATATAAAGTGATATAACGAGACGTTTAGGAGTGATGTGTGTGTATGACGCGCATGGCGCAGGGCCTCTAACGAGGAGGGATGACTCTCTCTCTCGGGATGTAAGGTTATTAATATAAATAAGACTATGAATCTAATATAGATACGCACTATAAAGGCTCGGCTCTGATGAACTCACTCATTATAGTGTTTATGATATTGTAAATTTAATAGCCACTCGGTGTACATTATGAGCTAATAGAGACGTCTATTCATAATAATAACCGCGTAGATATATGTTATATAATGATATGATACTTAAAATGCATTAGCTGTCTTAACATTTCAGGGGGGCACTGGCCCCCTGGACCCCTGGTTACACCACTGGTATAATAATATATATATATATAATACTTATATAATATATATTATACTATATTCTATATATTATATATATATATATATATATATATATTATATATATATATATATATATTATATATATTATTATATATTATAATATCATATATCATTCTGACCATCCCTAGATACTATAATATATATATATATATATATATATATATAATCATTTGGTGGGCAAAGGCCAGAGCCTACCAATTTCCAGTAGGCATTAGGAGAGTTACCAAGTTAGAGTCAATTTAATGGCCAATATGCCCTGATAGAAGACGTTTGAAGAGTGTAAGTCAAAGATAGTTGGGGAAAAGATAAAGAAAGTGTGTTTAAAACTTTACAATGGGAAAATTTTTAATTCTGGGAGTGGCGGCTAAGTCTTAGGGGAGATAGTTGTTCTGAGAATGGATGAGAATGAGTAGAAAGGCGTGTCGCACGAACTCTTCTCAATGGAGGACGTATGGCAATGGAGAGTTCAGAAAAGCAGTGTTCATTGTAATATAGATATGTTAAAGAGAGTAGCGCAATAATTCAACTGGTAGAGAGAGTTAGGAGAGTTTGTGAGAGCGGGAGAGTTGATAAGACGGAAAACAATATCCTCCACCTTTTCAAAGAGATTTGTGTGAGTAGAACTATCCCAGATGTGTGAGACATACTCCACATAGGGGCGAACAGCATCCCTATAAAGTAGCCAGCAACTGGTGTGGCGTTAAGAAATTCTTAAAATGCCTCAAAACACTCAATATCTAAGAGAGAAGTAATGTGATCCTTCCAATTATGATTACGAGAAAAGAAGCATCAAGAATTTTAAGGACAGAAAATGGTTTTCGTTGTGTGGTTTTCAAGAAAATGTTGATGTTGTTTTGAAGATTTTGTCTAGTAGAAAGGTAAAGGGAATGAGTTTTTGAGGCATTGAATGCAACCTTGTCCTGAAAGCCTCATTTATAAATTTGTGAAAGATCTAAGGTTAGTTGCTCCAAGACCGCCCTTTTATCTCAAACTACTTGCTGTTGTCAAGGACATCTCTCAAAATGAAAGGAGGAATGACGGGTGAAGTTGTCAGCATAAGTTTGGATAGGTTAAGAATTAATAGATAGAAGGTCATTAATGAAAAGAAGAGAGTTTCAGAGAGCACAGGATTTTGAGGAAAATCACAATTTATAAGTTTAAAGGATGTGCGATGACCGTCTACAACAGCTGCTATAGAACAACTAGAAGGGAAATGAGAAAGAAGGTTTGGAAAACAAAGCTTTGTGGCAGACTCTATCAGAGGTTTTCGCCATGTCTACCGCCACAGTAAAAGATTCATCAATGTCGAAGGACAGAACACCAAGAATCAGAAAGAATTAGAAAGAAAAGATCACAAGACACATTATAGTGAGTATGGAGAGACTGGTGGAGAGAGCTAGAGGTGAGAGAGATGATCTTTCTGTTAAGGGTATATTCGAAACCCTTAAAAAGAACAAAAGTTAAAGTGATAAGACGATAGTTGGAGGGTTGATAGGGGTTGTCTTTTTTCTGGAAAAAGCCGAATGAGCATGCGTTTCAAGCAAGAAGGGAAGGTCAAGTTGAAAAGCAGAAACGAAATATTTTGCCAAAGCAAGGAGCAAGCTGGGAAGTTCAAGTTTTGAGAACCACATGAGGAATAAAATCAATACCGTAAGCGTTCTTGGTGTTACGCTGAGAGAGAGAGAGAGAGAAGAGAGAGAGAGAGGAGGGAGAGAGAGAAGAGAGAGAGAGGAGAGAGAGAGAGAGAGAGGAGAGAGAGAGAGAGAGAGAGAGAGAGAGTAAGAAAAAGAGGAGAGAAAAAGGAGGATGGAAGAGAGAGAGAGCAGAGAGAGAGAGAGAGAAGAGAGAGCAGAGAGAGAGAGAGAGAGAGAGAGAGAAGAGAGGGAGAGAGAGAGGAGAGTCGGAGAGAGAGAGAGAGATTCGACGAGAGAGAGAGAGAGAAAGAGAGAGAGGAGAGCGAAGCGCTGAGTACATCTTTGTAAGAAATTATATATATTAATGCATGATGAGTTGGTCGGATGCAACTGGTCGGGAGTGTAATAGCCTCGGGAGTCGTTTAATGTGAAATTATAGACAAAGATTTGAGTGAATAGTTCGGTCTTAGCAGAACTCATTACTAACGTTGGAAAAGACTAGATGAGGAATTGAGGAGAGAAGGAAACAGACCATAGGTTAAATGGTTATGAAACTATGATGAATGATAACGACTCGGACTATATATCACGAGTTGATGGAGGAATTTAAAAAAGATGATAATATAAGAGTGAGTTACAGTATATTGACGAGAGCAGGCGAGGGCGAGAGACTCACTGCAGGAGAGAGAATCAAGACGACCGTATTTCCTGAAGGCCACATAAATGTATTAGCGCGATAAGAAATAGTAAACTAAGGTTTGTTAGGTTTAGTTGAAAGGAAAGAATATGGAATGTAAGCCTCCTTGCCAGAGAAAATCTATATATTCCGAGGAACCTCTACCACCGAAACAGTAGTCATTGTATGGGAAGTCCGCAAACGTGCATGGAAAAACCGCATGTCTAACCAGTCTACGACACTGGAATGTCCAATACGTTTTCTTCCTGTATGCCGGGGTTGTCTTTTCTGAGGAAGACTTGAAAAGATAGAACATGGTACAGAAATAAGCAGGTGATTGGAAGAATTAAGAGGAGGGAAGGTTTTACCAAAATAACAAGAAGAATTAGGAGTAAGGAAAATGTCTGTGTAAGTTATCATCGCATCCTGACTCCAATCTCCAAGACTATCAAGGGTTAGAGTAGGGAGCTGCAAACACTGCTGAAGGTCACTCTGTACAGATAAAGTGCTGGTAAGTTAACGAGCTGTATCTTGAGAATTAGAGAAAAGCGACTGGCGGTCGGTGAAGCGTGAGCGTAGACAATCCAGAATGATAAGTTATTCAAAGACGAAAGAGGGCACAGAACAGAGAGCTTATGTTAGCACGCTTTAAATATGTCGAAGGAATAGTCAGTTGAGTTAGCAGACTAAGATACAGAACAGATGTACTTAGTATTAGATCGACAGGATAACTTGAGCCATAAGTTAGAAAATTCAGTAGACTCCAAATCAGACACTCGAGAACAAACATCTTTGGGCACATAGGCCCAACAACCGTCACTGGCTGAAAATCGAGGATAGAGATGGCAAAAGGGAACAGAGTAGTATTTGCCGTCAGATCATTCAAACCTTTCAGTTTCTTTTAAGAATAAGAAATGAGGTTTAGAGGAGGAGAGGTGAAGTGGAAATTAGTGTAAAGGCCGCGAAGATTGAAGAAATTAATGAAGAAAGAAAACCGTGAGTCAGAAAAGCCCGGCAATTCCGTGACGGCACCAACCCTACCACAGAAGGTCATAAACCTCCAAGTGATGATAGTGGGTGGAGCTAATAAGTAACCATTATTAGAAGCCGTGAATCTTTGCTTCTCTAAGCTAATCTTGTAGTAGCCATTTTCTTTAAAGGAAAGTGTTCTCTGTAACATTATTTTATGGTGTGCCATAAAGGAGATCCTATTTCAGTGTAAGAAGAATGTTGATATGAGCGCACTTGGGGGGAATCATTGGTCACTGGGATGAGATGGGATGTACTCTACAACTCCATATATGCCCAATGGGGGAGTAGGTGGGTAATGTCATCGCTTCGGATTAGCTACGTCCTCTCTCAGTTATATATTATATATACTGTTATATTCGTACTATATATATATATATTATATAAATATAATATATATATATATATAAGTATATTATATATAGTATATTATATATATATATATATATATATATATATATATATATATATATATATATATATATATATATATATATATATATACTATATATTATATATATTATATATACATATATATATAGTATATATATATACTATATATACATATATTATATTATCTTATATTTATTTATATATATATATTATATAATATATAATATATATATACTATATAATAAATATCGTAGTATCTACATATATAATATATATATATATATATATATATATATATATTCACTTATATAAATCAGCTCGTTAGGCATTATGATATTGAATTTACATAACTAATTAAAAATTATTCCTTTTTGATAGAGTCATTTTAAAATAGACATAATTTTTACGTTTATTCCTTTTATATGCCTGTTTTAAAGTTTTTAATTTCTTTTTTTTTAGAAATGCATATTCAAATTACAAGTTACAAAAAATTTATAATAAATATTTAAAAAATCAATTTCAGTTTATTCTTTAAAGGAAAAGAAGTACTGTTAAAATTGTAATAATATATGGTATTAATTTTTTATATAATACTTTAGTCGAAAATCCATCTGACTTTCTGGCGAATCTGGCATTGTTTTATATTCAAATCTATTCAATAGAAGGGTTTCCCTCATCTAGTTTTTTTTTAATATATTTTTTTGAGTTACTTAAAATCTTTTGTCTTCCGCGGGAGTTAGGAATTATTCGCTAGATTGCAAAAAAATATGAATTTTGTTGACTATAAATATATTAGTACAAAAGTGAGATAATTCGCTGGTCAAAGGTAGACTAATAGTATCCCACCCATTTTTCTATCCTAATTTATATAAATTTTTTTCATGGTTTTGCACAAAGTACAATATGAAAGTTGTTCAATGGAAATCTAAATTTAGCCTTTAAAGCTAAATCTAGGGCCCGGTTGGTAAATTTAGTAATATTCTTCAAGAAAAGTGTCCCACAAATCAAAATATTTAAATCCAGATTTAGCAATCTTTATGCTGGTTGTGTCGAGATTTACATTCTACTGCTGTAATCTTCAATTAGTATCCGTTGCATCATTCGAGAAGCTTAAATAAATTATCACGATTTCTTGAAAATCTTGCTGCGTCGGATGTAAATCAAGGTTTTCGAGAAAAACACTATAAATTATCATGGGACATGTAAGCAAATTTTAACTGGCATATAACAAGCTGTATATTATACTAGGAATAATAGATTTTTTGAGGCGGTTGCATTATTGATCGTTCCGAGTGAATAATTTCTTATATAAACAGGTGTCTAGTTGCTAATGGACTCGGATATAAAAATTAATACAAACAGAATCATACGTTTTAGATTCGATCCCAAACTTTATTCACTCATGAGGCGTAAATAGACCTTGACTAGTAGACTGGTTGACCTTGACTAGTAGACTCGTAGACCTTGACTCAGTTTGGTGTTAGAAGTGATAATATTCATGGTTTTAATTTTTCCCCTTTAAACTTTTGGAAGAATCACATCCTCATTCTTCCTAAGTAATCCTATAAGAGGTTGGGTCTCTAATGATCCGAGGTGCCAACATAACTACCTAGTTGTCCCCGTTGCTAGTTTTGAATTCGTGGGATGTTTATATATGTTTGAAGTATGCCCATCATGTTTGTGGTTGTTCCTCTTACAAATCTTCTAGAAAAGGTAGAATCTAAGACTCTTCGGCTAATATTCTCTCTTACTCCTACTCGATCTTCAAAATCTCTTTCTAATCTTCATAGGTTTATCGACTCCTTAAACTATTTCTATTTCAATATACACCTTTTTGATCTCTTTAATTGAATACCTTCTCTTATGAAGGGAGTTCGCACGACTCTTCTTTCAACCCAGTAACATTCTTACTCTCCAACTCTCTCACCTCAAACTTCACAGCTATTCTCACTCTTATATTTATTCAACCTATCAAATTTCGACCACTTTTCCTCCTTCCATTGTCCACACGTTATTTACCTTGCTCACTTTCTGATCTCATCCTTCCGGTCATGTCAGTTTCTAATCTGATTAAAATATTGATGTTCCCATCTCTGGTGAACCATATGTAAGCATCAGGTCTTTACTGATCATAGGATATAAATTATATATTTATATATATTAATTATATATATATATATTATTATTATATATATAATATATATAATAATATCATATAGCTATATATATATATATATATATATATATATATAATATATATTATATATATATATATATATATATATATAATATATATATATATTATATATATATATATATAATATAGATATATATATAATATATATATATATATATATATATATATATATATATATATCAAACTTTGGATTAAAAGTACGACCATTTAGGCAGATTATTTTCCCATCAATCTACTTTCAAATGATTTTAAAACGTCCACGATTATGTATGAAAATGCACTGCCTATACGTGCACCCCTGTGTATTAATAACATCTTTTACATGTAGAAATACTGAATGATCGAAATAAGCTTGATTAAATTCCATAATTAATATTTTGAGTAAGGCTTCAACTTCTTTGTTGTCAGATTTCGAAGTCTTTCAATGTCCTTTCATTTTATATATTTACACTCTTTTCTTCGCGATGTTGATTCTAAACTCTATTCTTTTGACTTTATTCTATTTTCAATCTTTCTTATTATTACTAATGAAAATAAATTTTGGTAATAATGAAAAAGATACCATTCAATAACATTCCTGGAATACCTTTGGCAAAAGAATAAAAATTAATGTCTGTATTATTATTTTTTTACTTAATTATGATGAAAATCAAATTAAATTTTTTAAAATTTTAATAATTAATTATATTTTTAGAGTTTGGATTAATTTAACAATGTAATTAAATTAGCATACTGAGAAGGCAGTGAACTTGAATTAAATATCTATGTATTATATAATAAAGAGAGGACAATACTAGTATTAAGAAAAATAAATAGTAATACTTGATAAATTGTTTTAAGAAATATTTTATAGGCTTCCAATTTATTACTTATAATGCAAATATATATATATATATATATATATATATATATATAGTATATATATTATATTATATAATTATATATATATATATATATATATAATATCGTAAGAATATACTACTATAATAATATATATTATATTATATCTATTATATATATATATATATATATATAGTATATATAAAAAAATATATACTATATATATACTATATATTATATTATATATATTATATATATATATTATTATATATATACTTATATCTATACTATATTATATATGATATTTATATAATATATAAAATATATAATAATATATTAATATATAATTATATTATATAATATTATAATAATAAAATATAATATATATATTATATTATATATATATATCGTAATTTATATATATATATATATATAATCTATTACATATATATAAATAGTATATACATATATATATATATACTATATATATATAGTATATATAATATCTATTAAATATATATATATATATATATATAATAATATATTATATATATTATATATTATATATATATGATATAATATATTATATATATATATATACTATATAATATTATATATATATATATATAATAATTATATATATATATATATGTATATATATAGTATATATTATACTATATATAAAGCATAGATAGATAGATAGATTGATAGACTAATATCTAGAATAGATAGTAACCAGAAAATTATATATATAATATATATATAGGAGAGTATGAAGTATTAGATCATAATAAAGTATTATATATTATATAATACTAGCGATGATAACATGAGTAGCATATAGCTATGGAGTATGGTCGCTACTATATTTATATATATATATACACTTTTCTTTGCAGAAAATTTGCCTTTCATAAAAATTTTATATAAAATTCTGGTTAAATTTATCACTTGGTTATTTTACTCCTATATCTTCTAAACTTCCAACTCAAGAAAATATTTTGCCTTTTAAAATATTGAAAATTATTTAATCCAATAAATACATTTTAATATTTTACATTTCTCCTGCAATATATATATATATATATATAATATATATAAAGTTATATATACATATATATATATATATATTTATAATATATATCATATATATGATATTATATATATATATTAATATATATATATATATAATTAATAATATATATATATATATATATTATATAATAATATAATTATTATAATATATATTATATATATATATATATATATATATTATATATATATATACTTTATATATATATATATATATATGTATAAAAATGGTTTTAAGTTACAATACCTTACAAATAAATCATTTGAATATTCGATAAATAGGGCAATAGTGAAAGCATTTATATTCACGTAGTTATTTTCACTTTCTCTAAGATATATCATTGAAAGATGAAAAAAAGAAACATTTTCATCTCTAATCTTTGTTAATCATTGCCCTCTTTGAACTCTTCAAGGAAATCTTTTGGCATATAATAGATACAGATTACAATTGGATGAATGAGCTTTTTCAAAAAACGGGGATAATAGAGCGATTTCCTACTTGAGAAATTTCTTCACAAATACTTATTATGAAAGCATTTTTCAAAAAAATTATTTTTTAATAACTGCCTACAATATGAAAACTATAAAGTTCTAGCCTTTTTTTTGTTACAACAAGAATGGTTGTATTATTCCTTTTTAGTATGCAAAACTTACTGTAGTTTGCGATTGATATGCTTAATATGCACCACCCCTCCTAATATCTATAATATATATTATAATATATAATATATATCAGATTATATATATATATTATAGTATATATTATATATATATTAACATATATATATATATAAGTTATATAATATATTATTAATACGTATATATATATATATATATTACTATCATTATATTATATATATTGTATATTTATATATATTTCTATATATATATTATAATATAAAATATCATATATTATATATATATAATATAAATATAATATATCATATATATATTATATATAATTATATATATATATATAATATATATATATATATATATATATATAATAATATATTATTATATATATATGGCGTAAACCGAATACAAAATAAACCGTTCAAAGCATTGATTATGTGCTACATATTCTTAAATGAGGCTCAAAATTCCTCTTTATGTATCATTCTATTTTCTCGTACTCTAGACCAATTCTTATAAGCCAAGCAGGAAATTAACTTGTTGGCAACTTTTTCTCTTTTGTAATTCGGAAATTAGATTCGATTATTTTCGATTTTCCAACGCCCAATATTGAATACAGTTAGGATACACAGAGAACTTTTCTTTACGTATAAGTAGAGCACTCATATTTCAATATGCGAAATATATATATATATATTGTATATTATATATATAAATTATATATATATATATAGATAATATATATATAATTATATTATATATATAAATTATAATATATATTATGTATTATATATATTATATATATATATGTTATATATATATAATTAATAAATATATATATATATATATATAATAGATATTATATACTATATATATATATTATATATATATTAATATATATATATATAATATTTATTATTTATGTTAAATATAAAGTATCTTTTTACTTTTTTCCCGCTTGAGCGGGGTCGTGGTACGTACAGCCTCTCTCATTACTACTTCCTCATCTCGCCTCACTGCCACGTCCTCACGCTCACACTCTATTCATATTCTCTCCTATGACCATTTTATAATTTTTCCCAATGATCTCATCTTTCTCTTCCTTTATCTCTTTATCTCCCTTTTCTTCTCTTAAAAACGGGAACTTGACACTTTCCCTATATATATAATATAATAGTAATATAGATTTATATATATAATTATATATATATAATATATATATATAATATAATAATATAGAGAAGAGAGAGAGAGAGAGAGGGAGAGAGAAGAGAGAGAGGGTTGTTTGGTTTAAAACATTTGGTTTAAACCAATTAAAAAACTGTTTATTTATTTATTTTTTTTACTTTTTCAAAGAAAAGTAATTAAAAAGTACTTTAAATGAAAGCATATAGCTAATACATCCTAATTATATATTTAACTGCTAAAATGGGAGAAAAACATGCTCCAAACTTTACCAGTAGAGTACATGTAAGATTGAGCATAGCAGTTAAGGTTTGGTCTAAGTTGAGCGGAGAAATGGGAGAGACTGTCGGAAATGCGAGTCGTAGGAACTCTCCTCAGAGGAGGAGGTACATGACTGGAAAATTAAAAAAATAATAATGTCAATTGTAATAACAATAGAATAAGGAGAGTGATGCAGCAGTTCGACGGCTAGAAAGATTGGAGAGAGTTAGTTAGAGAAGGAGAGTTAAGGAGTCGACAATCCCTAAACCACACTATCAAGGAGAGCAATATGTGTGGAATCACCCCAGATGTGTGATTCATACTCTATAGAAGGGCGAACAATGTCATTATGTAGAGCTAGCAACTAGAATGGTGAGAAGTTCCGAAGGCGGCGCGGAACACCCAATTTCCTAGAAACTTGTTAGAAAGAGCATAATGCAATCCTTCTACAAGAGATCACCAGAAAATAAAATATCAAGAATATTAAGAACAGAAGAAGGTTAGAGTAGTGTTTTCAAAGAAGATATTATAGTAGTGTGAAATATTATGGCAAGTAAGATCAGAAGTCTGCTGTTTCAAGGCTATCCTCCTAGCATCATTTATTTTCTGTTGAATGAGTCTTCTTTCAAATTGGAGAGAGTAATGATGAGTGATGGAGTTATCAGCCTAAGAGTGGAGAGGAGACACAGTATGGTGGCTATCTGCAATAGCAATCATATAACGACTGGAACGAAAGTCAAGAGAAGGATGCAAGGAGAAGGATAAATACCAAAATTGGGTGGTACAGATATTAAATCTTTGTGCCATAGTTTATCAAAAGCCTTCGTTATGTCTAGCGAAACAGAAAAAGATTCACCGAAATGTGGAAGAACAGAAAACCAAGAGTCGGAGAGAAAGGAAAGAAGATCACCAGTCAATGGTCCCTATAGGAGCCATATTGCCAATCAGAGATAAGATTAGAAGATTTATGTTTCTAAATCTTCTTGTTAAGCATAGATTCGGAAACATTAGGAAGAACAGAAGTTAAAGCGATAGGACGGATAGTTTGATTGTTGACTCAGCACATGCTGCATGAATGCATTCTTTCAGCAGGATTGAAAGGTTGAAGTTTATAGGCAGTGAGGAAACAGGTTGCCATGGCAGGGTGCAAGCTCAGAAGCACAGGTTTGGAGGACTACCGGAGGGATAACTTCAGCATTCTCCGCTTTCTTAGTGCTAAGCTCAGAGAATCCAGAAATAACATTTTAATGAGTTGAAAAGAAGTGGAGAGGAGGAATCTCTCTGAAACCGTCTATTGTGGATTTAGATGGAAAAGTTTAAGAAAACAGTCCAGCTATAGCAAAAGTAAAGATAGCAGTCTTGCCGACAGAGATACACGAGGAGAGAAGAGGGAGGAAGGAAGAAGCAAAGATGTGGTTGATATTTTAAAATTGTAAAATGTCAGAAGATGTGTAAGGTAGAAGAACCAGAAAGATTGTTGCCATTTCTAAGAAGGAAAATTTCTAGAGTTTCGAATAGCTGAGATTTTGCCAATCCAATGAAATGTATTAAAGCACGAGTTTCTGAATGTGATTACAATGATAATTTCTGATAAACCAAGATTTATCAGTATTAGTTCAAGGGATTGAGAATGGAATATAGTTAAGGTTATATATATATGCGCGCTTATGGCGCAACGAAAAACGCGCGAAAGTCTTCAATGATAAATACAGCGGAAACGGTTAAACACCCATCGATTGAAACGAAGTACAAC
>JABUQX010063250.1:0-10000 GCA_015478945.1 Trachelipus rathkii
AGGCAGCTGCATTGATTTCATTCAATTTGATGTTCTTAATTTTCGCATTATATACCGTGAAACGCTTTTTGCGCGTTTTTCATATAACTAATATATATATATGTATATATATATATATAGCATATATATATATATATATATAGCTATATATATATATATATATATATCTTACTACTTATATATATATATATATACATATATATATATATATATATCCCACTTACTATATATATATATATATATATATATATATATATATATATATGTACCAATAATAATAATAATAATAATAATAATAATAATAATAATAATAATAATAATAATAATAATATGTGTATTTAAAATAAAAATAGGATAATTGGGGCATTCTGTGGCAAATCAACATAAATTTTTGACATTTGTAACCATCAAGTCTTTAATTTTGCCCAATGTTTGCTATATAAGAAGAGTTTTGATTTACAGTTTCAATGGGTGTACTCCCATCTCTATCACAATATTATATATCGTTGGATTCGTCTTGAAAAGTGCTTTCAGATGATTTAAATTTCTAATATCTAAAGTAATTCTACAAAAAGTTATTTAAAAAAATATTTTTCTTCACCCTACATTCACCCTTTACATTCAATTTTCAAAAAAAAAATTTCTCATTTTCAATTTAAACCATCTATCTACAAATTCCAAAAATAAATTCAATGGGCACTCTTATGGGATCATTCTCAAAAACGACTGAAAAAATTCGGTTTTTCAGTTTTTAACAAAAATTTTGCTTTTTCGCATGTCTTAAAATAGAAATAGGTACAGGTCTGTAGGTCTACTTAACTCTTTAATAGAAACTCAACTTTTATTGTTGATCATGACTTTTATTTTGGTATTTAAATATAAACCAGAACTTTACAACATAAAATTTTCATTTCATAATTACAATTAAAAGTAGTAACCAAAATTTTAGTTAGCTAAATGTGAGCAAATATATATATTTTAAGTTATATAGGTACCTACTAAAAACTAAAATTAAAATTAAAAGATACTATGAGACCCTAATATCTATAATTACAAAAAGTTACATACTAGACATTGTTAAATTATTTATTTTTAATTGATGGAGCTAATAAAGTTTCTAAAAAATGCTGATAGAAATTGAAGTAAGATGTGGTTAAGTTTGCAAAGAACCTGTAGTTTATATATAAATATAAATTTATAAAAGTGAATTAGTTCAGCTCTTTCATATTAAAGGATATTGAATTCTTTAAGTTCCAGCTTTTAAATTAGGCGGATTAGTAATTCTTATTATATTTTCCGAAGGTAAATAACATTTGTCTTTCATTTGAGGAAAATAATAAAAATGATGCAGAAAATCTATTTCATAGTCATTGAATTCACTATTCTTTGATAAGACTATCCCAACCCACTTAATAGCACTATAAATGCATAGAATGTACTGACCAATTTTTTGTTATGTTTTTTATATTTTCAATTATTTGGTTGTCATTTAAATATTTTCAAATCCAATCTCATCAGATGATATTTCATAAACCATTAATTTTACAATTTCTAATGGTACAAATCAATGAAACTTTTGTGTACCTGCTAGTATAGTGACGTTTGTAAATCTATCTTTAAAAATTTTTTTTGTTACTTCAATTTCATTGTGATCTATTTATTTTTTATCCTGTTACCTAAATTTTCTTCACAAAACTTAAAAATGTCTTTAGTATTTAGAATTTGATCACATAAGGTTCTCTGAAGACTAGCTTTACACACACATATCTCTTGACAGTTGCTCCTATTCCATCGCAGGAACATTTGCCATGAGATGGGTTGCATGAAAATGCCACTCGAATATTACAAAATCTACAAAATGATAGGTTATGTTCATAAAATTGAACTTATTCTTGTATTTTAACTTCAGGTATAAATTTTTTCAGGAAACTATGGACCATAACATTATTATGTTTAAGTACGGGGATAAAAAGCAAAAGCTTTTATGGTATAATTCATCATTTCCTTTAAAATACACTACAAATGGATGCACAGTGGCTTGTGAATTCTTATAATGAAAACCTTGGGTGGGGCGGGAATTTTGCTGGGGCCGGGGCCAGGGTTAGCTAAGAATTAGAAATGTAGTCAAAAACACTCTTGTGAAAGTCTTAAAACTTAGGATGAAAATTAAATATAATTTCAATTAATTAATAATTTTAATTATAATAAAGGAATACATTTAATTAATTCAATTAAATAAATATTTTTGAAAGAAATTTTTAGAAAATAATTGATTTTCTAGAAGAATAAGTTGTATTAAATATATATATATTATATATATATATATATATATATATATATATATATATATATACATATATATATATATATATATATATATATATATACTATAACTTTAACATATATATATATATATATATATACTTTATATATGCTCCTTATATATATATATATATATATACTCTTATATAGGGTTGGAATTAAAAAAGAAACGTTTGTTTTTTAACTATGTTTTTTTAAAAGTCAATAAACTAAAATTTTGGTTTTTTTGTTTTTTTAAATTTCTTATTTTCCATATATATCAGTCTTTTAGGGTATTAGCATTAAATACAGTAAATACAATATGTTAAAAGAGGGTATTACAATATATAAAAAGTACCAGTAAGAGTTTAATTGCTAATAAAGTTTTATTAGTGCTCTGGGGCATATAATTATTACATTTCACTGTTATTATTATTATTGTGTGTGTGTGTGTTATTATGTGTGTGTGTGTATTATTATTATTATATATATATATATATATATATATATATATATATATATACCTATATATATATATATATATATATATATATATATATATATATATATACATATATATATATATACGGTATATATATTTTATATATACATATATACTATATATTACTATAACATATATATATATATATATATATATATATATATATATATATATATATGCTATATGTATATATGTAACTTAACCTTAACATATATATATACCTCCTGCCTGTAGCAACCTTACCACCACTCTATATATACCATATATATATACCTGTATACACTTTATATATATATATGTATATATATACTTATATATATAACAACCGTCTGCCTTTACTCTCCCCAAGACTGGTATAAGAGGTCGTAACAAGCATCAGAGAAAAGCAGAAATGAAGAATATGACAAAGAGAGGAAGTGAAAAGCCCAGCCGTACCTCTTTTCCATTAATTGGTAGGACCAGCGTATGCGGTCAGAAGAAAATCCACCCCTATGGCTTCCACCAGTCAGAGGACTACCATATTAATCGTCAATTAATACAAGGTTCATTCCTTGACCAGGTGTGCCACCAACCATACCCCCTCCCAAACCCGCCATTCTCTCTTATTATTCACCTTTATTCTCTGCCTCTGCCAAACTCACACATCTCTCCTCCAGGCAAGGCATTCCTTTAATGACTCAGTCCACTTTTTCTTCGATCTCCCGAAAAGCCAGTCGGTTTCAACACACTACAACCCACTATACCTCTGCAAAAGCAGACTATCCCATTCATCATTTCCATGACCAAACCATCTCCAACACTTTTCATTTTATTCTCTCTTTTGCCCCTTTCTTCACACCACACAACTCTCTAATATGTTCTGTTCCTCATTTATGTTCACACCTAACACGCCCTTTAGATTGTCCATCTGAAAGTTGAACTTTAGATCTATACTTCTTATTCCAGACCATAATCTCACTACTATACAATAACTTACAGGTAACAACTTACGCACCGTCATGTAAGACCCTAGGGCACTAAAGACTTAGTCCTTTACATTCACCAAAAGGATTCAATTGCACCAACCACCTTCCACCATTCACAGCTTTCTACTAAATACTGCATCATCCAGGTTCCATCTCATCCAACATGTACCTAATTAAACTCAGGCACTTATTGTTCCAGCTGCTCACTGCATCTAACATAACTTCCGCACGGGACTGTCCTCGCCCTACAACATAACCTAACTCTTCTACGTTTGCGCAAACCCCTCACACACCCTGCCAAATCTCTCTACCAATCCTCTGTAAATAACTGGATTCGCCACACGAAGAGCCGATCATCCGCGCGCGCATATAATGGGTAGGGCTGCCCTCCCTCGTCTCTGTTCTCAACAACACCATTTCCTACTGTCACTACCCACCTTCAATTCTTTCTGCCCCATCCATACAGAATTAAAAACCAAGGAGTGCCGCTTTCAACTGTCTCACTCCGCTAGCCAATACCATGACAATCACTTTGACACCATTTATTCTTACACGCCTCACTATCGTCATACATGCGCAGTTCCATTCAGAAGCTATCACCACCAGCTTTCCCTTATATCTGCTAACACCTGCACCCACACACTTCCTCATGGCCTATCAACCCACCTGTTGCAAATCCATAAAACTAAATACAATTTATTCCTCTCTAATTTTCTCTGTCATTTTTGCTTCATGTAAGATTTGACGATCTCTACACATCCTCTTCTGCTCCTAACGCACCTTGTTCTTTACCAATCAGTCAGCTGTGGTCACTTAGCGCACTCTTAGAGCCAAAACACCAGCACATGCTGTCTTCTTACAACACTCAATAAAACTAATATACCCTATAATTTCTGCAGTTCCCTTTATCTCTTATATAAGGTACTATTACTGCTCTCAATCCTTCGAAGCTATACCCTTCATAAACACTTTATTACACAACTTTAAGATCCAATCAATCACCATCTGCCCTCCGTTCCTTGATCATTTCACCAGTAATTTCATCCTATACCTGCAGATTACCATTCTTCACTTTCTCAACTCTACCCTGTTTTCTCCTCTTTGCTCTTCTCATTAAAGCCTATTCCTTCTTGCTACATCAAACTACACAGTCATTATCACACCTCATCATTACTGCCAACATTATACAGATTTTCGAGTTCTTTCCCTCCTCTCATTTCATCAGTTACAAGCACCATCCCTATTCATTATTGTTATTCCGAGCAGGTTTCCTTTATTCAAATTCTTAAATTTTACTTCCATTTACTTGAACTTCCTCTTCCTTGAATACTCATTCTTCCTCCTTCCAAACTGTTCATTTACCTCTTCTTTTTCTCTTACATATATCTTTTAGCATTCTCTTTTTTTTTCCTCACTTATATAATTCCAATGACATGCTGCTTTTGAAACTTCATCATTTTGCTTTAATTTTTCTATTCCACGCTTCTTTTATTTAACACATCTACCTCTTCATTCATCACTCACTGTATCACATTCTTACTTCCCTACTAGCTTTACATACTTCTTTTGCACTGCTGACAATTGCTTCCTTCATTTGCTTCCAGATTTATTCAGTTTCAGCTTGCTCACATTCAACTGATTTGCAGAACGTTCTTACATACTTATCCTTGTGCCTTGTTCACTAAGCTACTACTCTTAATTTACCACTTCCTTTACGCATCACCTTCCTCTCTCCCCACTAACTTAATTTTATAGAACAACATAATGATCCGATAATCCCATTCTAAAACCCTCACTGATTTAACATCAATACATGCACTTCAACATCTCTTCTTCACCAACACAACATCAATCATGTACTTTTCACTTCATTACCATCTCTACCTACACACCAACTCTAGTATGCTTATGGATGCTCTTTGACCCGTTGTTTAAAGAAAAGTTACTTACACACACCTCCCCTCTGAGAAATCAATCCTACTTGTACCAGCCACTCTCTGTTTTTTTCTCCCGACACACCAGATCCACCTCTTATCTACCAGCTCTTTTGATCTTATATATATATATATATATATATATATATATATATATATATATATATATAAAAGCATATATATATAAATACTTATATATATATATATATATATATACCTATATATATATATATATATATATATATATATATATATATATATACGCTTTATATAAATCTGTATTATGAGGTGAATAATGTTGGGCAGATTTCGAGGGTGTTGAGGTACCACTATGTTTGGTGAAACATCTTTTATATGCATGTAAAGGAAGTGATTTAAAAATAAAAATTAAAAACAATTTGTTTTAACTCATGTTTTTTTAAAAAAAAACAAATTAAAAAAATGGTTCACAAACCTATATACATATATATATGTATAATATATATAATATATGTATATATATATATATATATACTTTACTCTCTTTCTTCTATATATATATATATATAACATATATATATATATGTATATATATATATATATGCTATATATATATATATATATATATATATATACTATATATATATATATATATGTAACTACTCTCTGTAATATATATATATATATATAATAACTTATATATATATGCTTACTATATATATATATATATACTTATATACCTATATGTATATATATATATACTATATATATCTCCATATATATATATTGTCAAAATTCAATTAACAAATAAATTTTGAAAAGAGATTTCGGAAAATATTTGATTTTCTTGAAGATATTTACTTTAAATAAATAAATACATTAATATTTTAACAATTATATTTATTTCCTTTCCGAATTAGTTTGACAGAAGAAATGTATCAAGTTTCGAATATTTTGTTAAGCACGGAAAAATTATAATTTTGGCCTCATTCTTACCCAATTTGAAATCCATAATACCAAAAAAGTGAAATTATATTTAGGTATGTTTATATGTTTGCATCAATTATATAAATTTTTTTTATCTTGAATTAAAAATATATTTTTATTTTGTTTGATTTGTCACTAATATTTATTGTAAATTTTAGTTAACCGGTGAAAACCCCAGTTTTCCCTGATTTTTGTGGCGAGGGCTTTGTCCCGGTCAGTTCTAGGCTTAAAGGCATGGACACCTGAGAGAGAGGGGAAGAGGGAATGCCAGAATTGTCCAGTTTTGAGTTAGATGAAAAACGGAGGCCGAAGAGATTGGCCTGTTTAGTTGGGAGATGTAACATGTAACCATGTCAGATATTTAAAAGGAATTGGGTTGCAAAAGTTTGTTAAGGATGCTTTTGTGGCAAAAACAGAAAAGATGACATATATATACCGTATATATATATATATATATATATATATATATATATATACATATATATATAATATATATATATATATATAACTAACATATATATATTTCTTTATATACTATATACTATATATATATATAACCACCATATATATAACCTTATCTTTCTATTTTTTTTTTACATGATACTACCACTCACGGGCAATGCCCTTTTCAAAGGGCAAAAAAACAAAAAAACACAAATAAATAAATAAATAAATAAAAAAAAATACACAAGAAAAATAAAAATTAAAATGTGGAAGTAAACCCACTGACCCTTGCCTAACGCTGCATGAGAATTCCCTCAGGTGGGCACGAAGACCGCTGGGACTTGACTAGAGGAAGATTATAATGGGAAGAAAATAATAAAAGAAGGCAGGAGTTCCACTTGAAACAGATGTGGCTGGAAAGAAGGAGGTACCACAGCGAGTGACAGATCTCAATATTCACAATTTTCATAGAGCAAGGCACTCTTGTGTTCTGAGGGGCGATGCAGTGGTGGAGGAATGCGAGAGGTCAATTCACACATGACACCTGCCGTTTGTGTACCTATGTAGAAAGAATAAGGCACCACGTCTAAACGCAGAAGAGTCAAGGGAGTCAGAGAGTATGGGACAGTTTATAAGGCTCTTAGCCTTAGCTTCAACTCTATCCAAAAGAAGGGTGGAACCGGATCCACCCCAAATGTAAGAACAGTATTCCATACAGGGGCGAATAAGACCCTTATATAACTGGAGTATCTGAGCAGAAGAAAAAAATTCCCGCAATCTGAACAGAATTCCCAGCTTTTTTGAGACCATTTTAGCAACCCGATGTGATGTAGGGTCTTTCCAAGATGATCACTATTTCCCATGTTTGGTCCTAGAATGTGTTTGTATTTGTTTGGGTAGAACATTAGAGCCCATCAAGGGATGGGAAAGTTGGGGTGACACCACAAGAGAGGAGATATGAAAGTTGAAGGTTTTCAAAGAGTTGAAGACTTCACAAGATTCTACGGGTTACTACTGAAATTCCTACCGTCGTCAAGGGTGAATCTGAAAGCTGACAGAGGCGCTCAAAATATACAAACAGGGGAGCACAATTAAAAATAAATTGAAGAATGAGTTGAGTCATCTGTGCACTTATAAGAGTGAGCAGAGTTAGAAGTCCTGCTAAAAAGACCGTTGTTGACGAAAAGTAGGAATATAGTTGGAGATAAAACAGAGCCCAGAGGAACACCACAATTAATTAAGAGGAAAGGAGGAAGGAGTTGCTCCATCAGCAAGATGGAAATGTGAACTGATACAGAAAACTAAAACAAAGTACAAACAGAAACAAGGAATCAAATAAGGAAGGTAGCTTGAAATGTGACGCATGCCATACCCATATATATATATATATATATATATATATATATATATATATATATATATATATATATATACCATATATATATACTATTTACCTCTTTATATATACTATATATATATATATATATATATATATATATATATATATATACGATATATAGCAATAACCTTAGCCAACTAGCACTATATATATATATATATATATTATATATATATATATATATATATATATATAACATATATATATATATACTATATACATATATATATATAACATATATATATATATATATATATATACATATATATAACTATATATACTATATATATATATATATACCTTATATTTATATATATATATACATATATATATATATATATATATAACTAACATATACTCCAAATATATATATATATATATATATATAACCTTATATATATATATACATAACTTATTATATATATATCACAATATAAATATATTAATATAGACCCTGTTTTTCTTTTAGGTCATTTGTGTGCCGTTCGGTGGGGAGTGCTTACAGTTTTGGCACGAAATTTTTGTGTAGCAGAAAAAAAGCTGCGTTCTTACAAAGATTTACTTTTGTTTACCAAAATAATGCAATCAGCTATTTACATGGTGTAACTTAGCTCGATTTGGAATAAGCAGAAATAAAAACATATAACAAATGGTTTATATTAAATAATTGATCAACTATTTATGATGGAGTTTATTTATCCATTTTGGGAGGAGTATATTTAAAGTTTATTTTATTGAATGAAGCACATTCATCAATTCAAACGGCCTACACCACGTCGCCATATTGATTGTTACATTTTTGCATAAGCACATCCTAAATTCAAACATTTTTTGCGATCATGTTAATAGTTTGAGAAAAATGAATGAAGCAAAGCATTTTCTTGGTTTCATGCTTTCTGAATACAAAATAAAAACAACTTTACAATACGGCAGGCGAATGTTGCGTTTGCATTTCAAGCTTCAAATAGGGGCTTCAAAAGTACATTTAGTCAAATTTAATTGCTTTCCTAGGATTTGGGAGCTATGGGTGAGAGACAAAGAAAAGATTTCTGGGACATCAAGAGATGGAAAATGAGAGGAAGATTTTGGCGCAATTGTAAAAATTTCCAAACTGATTACTGTTAGAATGCGTCGTTTACTTTAAAGCTTCTGTGTCCTGCGTAAAAATGCCGAAGGGGACACCAGATGAAGCAATTTAGCTTTGCATGTGCTCTCTAGCATGTTTAATTTAAAGTTGATTTTCTTATGAAATTTGTGCAATAAAAAATCAATTTATATGTATTCAATTTTCCTTTGACATTCACATAGGTACCTAATTTGTTAAAAAATGTGATGTCCTATGAAAAAACGAAGATCATTTTGGGATTCAGCACTCTGAAAAACATAAAATTCACGTTAAATAAAAATTTTTTTTGCAGACCTGTGTAATCTTGATTCTTTTTCCTTCAATTTTATTTCCTCAGATATCTTTTTCATGACATCAATTATT
>JABUQX010063250.1:15000-31235 GCA_015478945.1 Trachelipus rathkii
TGATGATCTTAAATGGGTTGGAGGTGCTGGGGTAAGTTAGTGTCGAGGCATTTTTATAGCCGCTTTAGCATTTTCAAATGCTTTATCTGCAGTTTGATTCCAAGCAATGAGTCGATTTCCGTAGGGCTTGCCTTTCAAGAAGAGGTTTAGAGGAGCTGTCACATCTGAAAAACAAACTATGGAGGTGCGGTAGAACCCAATTTTTACTAGGAAACTTCATATTTCTTTGATGGTTTTAAGCTTTGGAGTATCTATTATTTCAATGATCTTTTCATAGTTTGGTTTGAAGCCATTTTCATTGATGGTATAGCCCAGATAATCAATTTCTTTTTCAGCTATTTGACATTTAGGGGGATTGATACTGATATTTAAATATTGTAATCTCTTCAATACCTGTTCAAGGATGATTGGATGTTCTTCCTCAGTCGGTGAGTGAATTAAAATATCGTCCATATAAGTACAAGTGTTTTTGATTCCTTGCATGAGAATATCGATAAAGGCTTGAAAGATGAATGGGGAGGAAACGAACCCCATGGGTAGGCATCGATAGCTATAGGTTCCGATGTTGGATGTTATGGTGAAGTACTTTTCTGTGTCTGGGTGGAGTGGAATTCCGTAAAATACCTGGGTAAAGTCCACCTTAGTGAATAGTTTACTCCCTTTTAAAGTGATCATGCCATCCTGGAGGTGGGGGAGACCGTACGTTTCGATCTCTGCTCTTTTATTTAGTTCTCTAAAGTCTGAGATGATTCTTACCCGATTTTGATTTTTTTTCGAGCACACTTAAAGGGAACGAATATGAGGAATTGGTTCTTCTTAATACACCTGTAGCTAAGAGATTATCAAATTCTACCAGAGTTCAAGCATAAAGTTTACGGGGGATCCGTCGGAGTTTGAGAGAGATGGGGGGTCCCTTGATGTTCACTTGATAAAGATAGGTGTTGACCAGCTCTATTAATACTTTTTCTGGTATAAAAGCGGTCTCTTTGTCAGTAGTTACAAGACCGTCCTTATCTATTAATGCTGTGCTCATTCTGTTATTTCTATTTTTATATTTTTCAAAAATTTTGTCCCTTGTTTGCATTTGTTTTATTTGATGTGGTGGTTTTCGGGCAAATCAGGATTTAAAAATAAACTTTTATATTTCAATAAGATATCAATAAACAGAGGAGGACTAGAAGGGACGTGCACTGAGGTACAAGGAGGTGGAAGTGATAGATTGGAGAGAGAATAGTCATGCACATTCTTAATATTAAAATTTGTATTTCTACACAATTTTACTGTTTGATTTGTAATAGAGTCTATCAATAAATCTCGGCTAAAATCAATGCCCATTTTAAAATTCTTTAAAAATAAAATACCTAATATGTTAGTAGGAATGTTGGCAATATAAAAAGTATCAATATATTTCCTCCCTAGCCCCAGATCAAATTCAATATTTACAACATCATATATAGCAATTTTGGAATTATTTGCAGCCAGCATGTACCCTAAAGAAGGTTTGCTGTTCGCAAGAGCGCTCCCAGATAAAATATTTTTCATACTCCCACAATCTACAAGATAATTTACCTTATTTAAGATGTCATATACTGTGTACAAGGTGGAGTCAACAATGTTGTCAGATTTCTCGTCTGATTCAACACTGGCTGCAACATTCAGACTGCCAAAACAGCTATCGTGAATAGCGTGAATGGTAATAACAAAGGTTTTGAACGGCGTTATTAAAAGCATTTGAGTATCCATTATGGTCGTCTGACCTTGACTGTCTAGACTGGCTCTTGTCCCGTCTCATGTTTCGTCTGTCAGCTGCGTCGAGTTGACCTTGAAGCAACTGCTGCACAGAGCTGGCCAGTTCAGATACAGTTTTCGAAAGTTGGACCATCTGGCGGGAGAGAGGGTTGTCACTGAGCTGGTCAGCGTCCTGTGTGCGCTTTGAGTTTCGCACGTTGTTCTTCGGATAAGCGGATTCTGTTTCTTGTCGGTCTGTGTGTGTTCATACAGCATTTACAGAACTCCAAGTTTGTTCGTAATTCTGATGTTGATATTTTCTTTCTTTTTGAACGAAGTTTTTATAAAGATCATCTGCGACCTTTACCATTCGATGTAAGTCGTTTTCTTCGGCCAAAGAATAAACGCTCATCTGAAGGTTAGTTGGCATTTGTTCGAGGAATAAATCTACAGCGAATTTAGGGTTATGCTCGACTAGGACTTCGAAGCTTTTGTTGCCTAGGACCCCTTTCACCCGATGAAGATATTCGCTTGGTAGTTCATCTTGGCGCATGCCTAGTTTGAAGACATCTCGAATTCTGCTCCGTAAAGCGGGGAGATAGGTTTGTTCAATATCCTCCAATAGCAATCTATAGGCATTACTCTGGAGTGGAAATTTGATTTTTGAGACCAGATTTGTAGGCAAAATTGGAGCTAACAGACGGACTCGTTCGTGGGTATCTTCGATGTGATTTAATTTGAATATTGCCGTTGTAGCACTAAGCCAATTTATAACATCATAAGCGTCAAAGGTTGGTAGTTGACTTGATGTTAAATGACTATAAGTCTTGATGGGTGACTTATAATTAGGACGCCTCGCTCCCTTTTCTTGGCGGGAAGACTGTGGCGTCATCTCAAGCTCATTCTCAGATGAAGAACCAGATGGCTCTTCCCCATCTTTTGAGGTTTGAGTTCGTTGGGGAGAGGGCGTCTTTCCCTTTCCCCTATTTCCTTTGGAGGAATTCTTAGCTTGAGTCCTGAGAGTCAGTTTTTTAGTCGAGACCATTTTCTACAAGTCTGAGTTACTGACTATTTTTTTCTGTTGAGTCAATTTGAGTCAAGCCAAGCGTTTGGATATTAAGCCTAAGATGGGGCTTGGTTTGAAAATCTCAATTTTTCGAAGCGGCAATGATTTTCTGTCGCTACTTGCACTGTTATAACAATGACTTTTCTTATTATTTATAAGGTTATATGATGTTTAATTCTTCACGTTATTATTTGACTCACACAATTTTCTTTATAGTCAAATATCACACTGATTTAGCACTTAATTACACAGAAATGATTTTTTTTTTTTTTTTTTGATTAATTGGGAATTTTGCACAGTATCTGACTCCAAATTAGGGGGCTTCTATATAGTCACTCTGGGGTCACCAGAGAATGTAGGCTAAACTCGCTTTAACCATCCAACAATTAATGAGAATTCATAAATTAACCAGTTGTTTGAATAAGAGAGATTTCTGTGTAGTGGCTTTATTAATCAGTGGAATGAAATTGACAAAATATGCTTTCAATTGGGTAAATAAATAGAATGGTAATTGGCACAATAATACGTTATAAATTACTTTAAACCTTCGTAATTATAACTTTAATTATATTGGGCACTGACACCTATTCTAAGTTAACCTCCTTGCGCGAGGTCCTAGCTAATACTCCCCGAGCTTGTTTAGCTTCTGGCCCTCGTTGGGGCCTTCCACCAATCATAGCTCGATGTTTGGCATCTTCTCCCAGAGGGGGAGAAGGGTCAAACATTCGCGTTCTGCGCAGTTAACAATACAAACTTTTGAAGTAAGTGCACCAACGATTTTATAGGTGTATACAGGAGACTTGCAAATAAGCCTCGTACAGAGTCGTATACCCTCTGTGACATGCATGCATATGCCTTACAAGACTCCCTATTGTTAACTTCGGCTTATATATATATCCCAATAATTGTGATAGACCCTCTTGAAAAAGGTAAAAATCATAAAATTTTACAAATCTGTGTTACACACAATATCTCACAAATGTGATGTGATATGCAAAAACCGATTACATTTTTGGAATCAGCACATCAATAATTCAATTTCGAAACCCTGTCCAAAAAATTTCATGTTTACCAGTGTTATATACAAAGTAGTGATGCTGCAGATGTCATTTTTTCCGCATCCGCGGATGCGGATGCGGATGTTTGATTTTAACATCCGCGGATGCGGATGCGGATGTTGATATATATATATATATATATATATATATATATATAATATTATATTTATATATATATATAATATATATATTATATATATAATATATATCGAGTTTTATCCACAATATATTAATATAATTGTTACCAGGTTGCGGGACGGGGACCCAACTCAAATACACCCCACCAACCTCTTTCCCCAACCTCCGACCTTAATTAATGAAAGAAATTTTACAATGGATTATATACTTTTGCACTAGTATTGAAATTCAAATGAAAGTTGTGCTTGAGAGACATCAATTTTTATGGCTTTTCTGCTGAGAGTCTGTCTCTCGTTTCATCATATATTAGCCCAAAGGGCATTTTTTGGCTAAAAAAAAAAATTTTACTCCCTCTTTGAAAACTAGTTGGAGGACAGGCCAAGTATTTCCTTGCAAGTTTACTTAAGCGTGGGTAAACATTTTGCTTAACACTCCGCCAACTGATAGGATAGTCATTTGATTTGTATCTAGTCGTTTTTCTTGGTGATAGTTTTCAATCATTTGCACTGCATCTTTTGGTAATGCGTGTGTTTCTTCATCACTACTGGACTGTAGAAATTCTTCTAGTGAATCTGTTATTGATTTACGTGTAAAAGGTATTGGTTCTGTTTTTTCCTTTTAATGGGTGGCTAAAAATAGACTGTTCGGATTGAATTTTTTCAACTGCAACACAAAGTGACGATTTAACGTGTTCTAATATTGTGTTACCAAAAAACTTACCTTTATAACGGGGATCTTAAGTAAGTTGCCAATAGTATGAAGCGTCATTAATTCCAAAGAAACCCAAAGCGTTTTTTCAAGCTCTTAGTTTTATTACACCTTTCATTTTTTCTTTTTTTTTAAAAATCGGTTTTCATTTTTCCCAATTTTTTTCCCATTTGAAAGATGGTTTCAAAATGGTTCCTTAGCGTTGAGATTAATGATATTACATCGTAGACAGAAGCTGTAGAGTCGCTGATTTTTTTTGGCATCCCTAATCTCATGTGACTCTGTTGACTCAAATTATTATGAACTTCATGCTGTTATTTCATAAGTCATCATTACACATTTGAGTCAAATCCATGTCTCTCATTTAAAGTTTGCGTTCAGATTCATCTTCAAGTATTTTATATAAAATTCTTTATCAAATCTCGACAATAAAATATCCGCGCAACATTCCGCAGGGCAAAAGCGCGGATGCGGATGCGGATGCGGATCTTTTAAAATGTGTTCAATTGCTCCGCGGATGCGGATGCGGATGCGGATGTTACCTGCATCACTAATACAAAGTAATAAAACAAAAAGTAAATAACTATTTCTTACCTATAGCAAACCATTCACATATTAAAAATAATTAAATGAAAATTGAAAAGTTTCGTAGTTAAAGATATTAAACTAAACTTCATTTGAATAAGCTCTAAGGTTAAAATGACAGAACATTAGCAGTTCTCCATTTTCAGGGGATAACCTATTTCTTGTGGTTTCATAAATATTTCCTCCTGCTCTAAATATTCTTTCACTTTCGACTGATGACGGTGGAGCTGAAAGGTATTTTATTGCTAGTTTTTTCAAATTCATAAAACTATTTTCAGTGATTTTCCTCCAATTGAAGGGAATATCATTGTCTTCACTGGTCAAAGTAGGCAAACTTATATATTTGTTTATTTCTTGATGTAATTCCGTATGTAGCCTTTTACTTTTATGTACAACAATCACATCGTCAGAAGAATGGGACTTTCTTTTTTCACTCTCACTTTCTTTTCTGTATGACGATTTTGATGGAACAATTTCTTTAAAACAATCCATTAAAGAGGTGAAAATGGAACCTTCAGCTTCACTTCAGGGATAGAATGTCGTTTACCAAACGACAATCCCTCCAATAATTATAATGCAACAAGACCCACACCAGTTTATCTAATACTTTTATATCTATCTCTTAAATAATATGATTATTTTCAATATTGATTTAATTATATTAACATGTATTGTTTATCTAAAGTCTTAGTTAATTCTGCAACAGATAAAAATCATACAGCAGACGCTGATGATGAAGACTCTCATCCTCATCATCACCGTCTGCTATCAATCTCACACCACTCTCTTCCTCCCCTTTCATTCACCTAACCTTCTTCCGTCAAATACTCATATAACCCTCTTGTTCCCATTTTCTTTCGTCTAACCGTCTGCAATTTGTTCTTTCCTATTTATTCAACATATTTCAGTAATTATTCCATCTTTTAACATTTCTTTTATGACCTCCAAATCTACTCTCAATCTTCTACTTTGCACATTCATATGAGATCTTACTGCACTTTCTAATGATTTACTATCAGAATATCCAATCAAACTTATATTTCTTTCACCTGTTAATTCTTCCCACAATTTCTTCACATATATTCCCATTTCTAATCCATCACATAACGCCATTGCTTCAGCCTCTAAAGGAGATCTGACTACCCTGTTCCCTACTTTTGATTTCCATATTATAGGTATTTTATGTTTGTAATTATCTTCTACTGTTACTATATAACCTATTTGTGATTCTCCTGTCCCCAGACCATTGAATGATGCGTCAGCAAACACTATTACTTTAACTTCCCCTTGTAATTTACCTAACTTAAGATATCTTTCCTCACTCCTGGTTTTTTCCATTACTTTTATTAATTTTCTCATATCACTAGTATTCCCATTTTTCATTTTTTTTCCTAAAACACTAACTTGAAAATTTACATCTGGTCTGGTTTGTTGTCCTAACAAATTTAATTGTCCTACCCCTGATCTATATTCTGTTTTTTCTTTTTCGTTTAACTTTCTCTCTCCAGTATATAATTTTTTGTATGGTATAGTTAGGGTCTTACAATAATTAGTTTGCTCAAGGATGATCTTATCTTTCTTATCATGAATTTGTACACCTATATATTTAAATTCTTTTACTTCTTGGCTTCCTACTTGCAATCGTTATTTTAACTTCTTAATTATATTTCTTTCGAAATATAATTCTCCTCCATAACACAAATCATCTATGTGACATACCATGATCCCTACCAAGTTTTCCTTTTTCCATGTAAATATTGATGGTTCGAGTTTACAGCAAACCCCTCCAATATTCTCTAATATTTCTTTCAAGCTGTAATACCAGACTCTTGCTGCGTTTTTTAAGCCATATACGGCTTTCTTTAACTTCCATAATTTCTTCGTATCTGCCTCTTTTGGCGGTTTCACAAAAACCTCTCTTTCTAATTTGTTTCCCTGCAAATATGCGATCTTTATATCTAGTGATTTACATTCCCAATCCTCTCTTTTTAATTAATCCTGAGGTTATCTTTAGCGCTTCAGAAGCACATGTTGGTGCTTCATTACCGTCGTCATTTCCTTTTTCTTCAAATCCCCTAACCACTAGTCTGGCTTTACAAACCTTAACACCATTCTTCTCTTTTTCTGTAATGACCCACCTAGTATTTAAACCTTTTTTTCCTTTTCCTTCTACTTCCTCCATTACTTCATTTTCCTTCCAACTCTTGATTTCTTTTTCTTTCGCACCAAGTACATCTATATCTCTCACATTGACTAATAAAATTTCCTCCTCCTCTTGTATCGGTTCGTGTTCCTCATATTCTTTAAGATTAATCCAATTAATTGTGCCATCATCTAGATCTTTAATATTATAACTCTGGTTCCACTTTTTACTACCTACTTTCCCTGCTCTACTCATAAGCGGTGGTGGTAACTGTAAAAAAAAAAAAAAAAAAAAAAAAAAAAAAAAAAATTGTACTCTCTTTTCCTGTTTTGTATCCTTATCAATCATTTTCCATCTCTCTCCACTCTTTAATCTACTCAAATCCTTAGTTTCTCTCATTTGTTCTTCTTCCTGGTCTATATCTAATTCTTCTTCGCTCTTTATCTCACACCTAACACTGTCAGAATCATCAGAATCCACATCATATTCATTTCCTTTTATGTTTTTCTCCTGTCCTTTCTTCTCTAGTTCTTCTTCTGATTCTTCTAAGCTGTTTTCTAATTTCTTTTCTTTACACTCGCTATTCTTTGTTCTTACTCTAGTTGCATGTACTCTTTGTGTATATCTTATCGAACCTCCTTGTTTTACTATTACCGTTTTTCCATCTATGCCTATAATTTTTCCAGGTCCCTTCCATCTTTTTTCATTATCTCTTTTATAGTATACCCATTCTCCTACTTGTAGATCTTCTATTTTACTCTCTCTGATGTTGTTATTTAACGCTCTTTGTATTTTTCTTTCTGCTTGTCGACTCATTACTTCATCCCAGGCTCTCCTGTATTTATTGTTTTCAGTTATTACTTGTTCTTCACATCCTACTTCATCATCTACATTCTCAACAGCTATTTTATGCATTCCAAATACAAGATTATTTGCCGTATATCCTCCCTTATTTGGAATGTTATTTCTTCCATACACTGACCATCTCAAACAAAGATTGTTATTTTTATATCCATCCTCATGTAGTTTTCTAATGTTTTCTTTTATGAGTCCCACCATCTTTTCACATTTTCCGTTACTCCACGGTCTTTCTGCAGCGGTTGCCAACAGCTTGATGTTGAACATCTCGCACATTTCCTCCATTGTCTCATTTTGAAATTCCATTATCTGATAGTATTTTATCTGGTGCTCCAAATATGCTTATCCACCTATCTATAATCTTTCCTACTATTTCAGATGGTTTCTTTCCCTCTGTCCAGATATCCTGCGTGTATCCCGTTAATTCATCTACCATACCCAAAAATCGTTTTCCTTCTATTTCACCCATATCAACTGATAGCAGCTCATTAAAGTGTGTTGATCGTTCTAACCCAACTATTGGTCTGCTTGGTGTATGTTTATACACTTTACAGATTTCACAATTCTCTACTATTTTATTTATTATATGTTTTAATATCATTTTATCTCTCTCATATGTATAATCACCTCTATATGCTTTTTCTATCATTTTTATTAAATTTTTCTTACTGCAGTGGCTAAATTGTTTATGTATCTTAATCATTTTTTCTTCCCTTTGTTTTTCTGTTTGTCCTATCCACCATTTGTTCTCATTATACCACATTCTATGTCTTCTTTTTACTAAAGGTATTCGTATATGGCCTACTGTATCCAATCTTCCTTGTATCTTTAACCCTAACTTTTTTTAAATCTACTGTGTTATCTCTTATATTAATTATAGCTCCTAAATTTTGCAATGTTTGTCTTCCTATAAGCCAAGGTATTTCCTTGTCTGTCATGTCATTTACGTAATCTGATTTTAAATATATGTTCTGTCCCATTATGTGTATAGGTATTAACAAACGTTTTTCCCCCTTATAGTCTGATCCTCCGAAGCTATATGTTTTATCTATTTTCTCCTCACTCTCTGTTAATCTAATAATTTCTTCAGTGCTTAAATTGTGTAATATTTCTTCCAGTCATTCTTTCCTAATCACTGTACTATTGCTCCTGGTATCTACAATTGCTTCTATCATTCTATCATTCTTTCTCTTTCCTCTTTATTCATATGTTCATATTCTCTCCTTTCACTTAGAAATACTCTATTCTTATTCTCTTCTTCTTTCATTCCAAGTCTATTCATCTCTCTCTCTCTCTTTCATATTCCACCAACAATTGTCTACCTCATGTCCCCATTTACAACAGTTCTGACATTTTTTTTTGTTCTCTTTTGTCTGACACTTATTTGACACATGTCCTTTTCTCCCACACTTTAAACATACTGTTGGCTCAACACAATCTTTTGCCACATGTCCTTCTTTTGTACATTTGAAACATCTTATACCCTCTTTTTTCAAACATTGCCACCCCATGTGTCCTTATCCTCCACATTTATAACAGATCTGTCTTTCTTCTTTTATTCCTTCTCTATTTTCCTTCTTATATACAGCTCCAGTGCTTTCATTCATAGCTTGTCTATTTTTCTCCCACTACATTTGTTCTCGTTCTCTCTCTCGATCAGTTCTATCTTTCTCCTCTTTTCTTTCTTCTCTTTCTTTAAATATTCGTAACATTTGTTTTGGAATGTTGTCATATTCCAATTCACTTTCGCCACACCCACCTATAATAATTTTCTCTTCCCACTGTTTCAGATTTGCAGAATATAACATGTGCTCCTTTTACGTCCTTTCCCCATTCACTCATACCTAAACATGTTGCTTCACTCATTACTTTAGCATACCTTATCACATAATCTTTTACACTCTTTTTCTTTTCTCTCTATTTTCAACACATCCAACACACTATTAAATCTTTCTACTCTTTTATCCAATTTATATCGGTTATCTAAAGCGGCTAATATGACCTTAACCCCTCCTTCTTTTGATAATTCTCCCATACTTATGTGTTTGGTTATGTCCTCTGCCTCCCTTCTAAATGCAATCTTATAATGAGTCCCTTTTGCCTCACTTTCTCAATCAATTCCACCCAATCACCCACTTTCCTTCTCCACTTTTCATAGTCTTTTTCTTGACCTGTAAATACAGGACATTTCCCTATCATTCTACATTCACTCTCTCTCTCTCTCTCTCTCTCTCTCTCTCTCTCTCTCTCTCTCTCTCTCTCTCTCTCTTTTGATCCCCATCCTTTGAACTTCCCATTCTAGTATTCTGTTCTGGTAAACTGGTAAAAAAAAATAGAGTTGCACACTGATTAAATAAAGTCTTAGTTAATTAAATAAACGAAATAATGCAAAGTAAATTACCTGCCAGTTTATCAGGTCAGATGACGAATTTCTCTTAATTGATAACAGAGAATGAGTTAGTAGTTATTAGTTGGTCACGTGATATGCGTTACGTCTCATTAAGTCAATAATAAATTTATACGTCTCGTCAATATTGTTATCTGATGTTCTGATGATGAATGAATGACAAGGACGAATGATTGATGATGGCGACTCCTCCTCTGATATGTTTACCAAACGACAATCCCTCCAATAATTATAATTCAACAAGATCCACACCAGTTTATCTAATACTTTTATATCTATCTCTTAAATAATATGATTATTCTCAATATTGATTTAATTATATTAACATGTATTGTTTATCCAAAGTCTTAGTTAATTCTGCAACAGATAAAAATCATATAGCAGACGCTGATGATAAAGACTCTCATCCTCATCATCACCGTCTGCTTCAATTTGATATTTCAAAACAATCTACAATCGAAGCAATGGCTTAGAATAAGTCTAATAAAATGGTGAATTTATTTATTTAATGGTAAATTTATTAGAAATCTTGTTTGATATTTCAATAATTCCTTTCACTTAAAAATAAAGATTTTATTTATTTAGATTAAAAAATGAATTGGGCACAGGAAATTGATTGTGTGTAGTCCTTGATAATAATAGTTTTTGGAAATTTTCAAAATTTTCAGCTGGGCTACCCCTTGTGAAAAATCTGAAGTTGTTACTTATTTAAAGAATACAGAAGTGGTTGAGAACAAATATAATCTTCAGATGTATGAGAGAAATGTTCAAGTAAGTCATTTTATGTTCATATTTCACAAATTTATTATTTACAAACGAATAATGTAATATACATTAAATGAAGAGATATATGTGATAATGACTATAAGATAAGGCTTATTTTTTGCAGTATTATAAATTTATATTTATGAAGCTTCAGCTTTTAGTAGCTTTTCTTATAGTGCAAAGTTCTCATATTTTCACAAATTGACAGATAAAAGGTTATAAATGAAAAGTAGAAAGAGAGTAAATGATAGTACAGAGCTAAATAAAATAGTTTTAAAAACATTTTTTTATTTCTTCTCTGGTCTATACACAATTCTCCAGAGTTGAATCTTTAAACAATAAAGTCCGATATGATCTGATGCACGTCATTTGAACTTGTGTAAGTCAATAGAAGTGGGAAAATATAGAAGAATCAAAAGTGTTTCAGACATAATAAGTATGGATAAGTCTAGAGTGAGAGAGTTGGATATAGAAAGAATGAGTGTAGGTAGGTGAGTTGCACGATATCTCCTCAGTGGAGGAGGTATGTGATAAGAGACCTCGGAAATGCAGTGTCTCTAGTGTTAGCGATGATAAAATCATAGTGATGCAATAGTTCAACTGCAAGAGTTGGAGGTAGTCAGTTAGAGTGGAATAATTTATAAGGCACAAACCCTTTGGATGCGCCTTTTTAAGAAGGGCTAGGTGAGTGGAACCCTCCCAGATAAGAGAGATGCATACTTCTTATAAGGACGAATGAGATCCCAATACAGAACAAGCAACTGGGGTAGTGTGAAGAAATTCTGAAGGTGTCCCAGTACACCTAACCTCTTAGAAACAGAGTGATCTTTAAGATTGCGAGAAGAGTAAATGTTAAGAAAATTAAGGACAGAGTAAGGCTCTAGTTGTGTGCAAGATTTTGTTAAGTTGATAGATGAGGGAACCAAGTTGGTGAGGCATTATAAACAACCATGATTTTTATGCCCCAATTAGAAATACGGGAAAGATCAGAGGTCAGTTACTTCAAAGATACCCTTTTAGCATCAACTACTTAAAATTAAGTGGGGAATTTTTCAAAATAAAAAGTAGCGAAAAGAGGAAATTGTCAGTATAAAATTGAATTTCGTAGTGCCACAAACCTCACGACTGGAGGCCGCTTACTCTCAAGTAATGATGGATGAAACTATATATGAAAGTCATCCCCCGTTGCTTCTCTGAAACCGTATATGAAAACGACATTTTTAAAATTGCTTAAATGGGAGACTGTGATTCTCAATCTACGGCTCAGCACTCCATTTTCAGATTTTACATCTTTTTCTAAGGTTTTGCCATCTGTTTTTATGTTGATCATTCACATTAATTTCTTCCCATACTTTTTTCAAATATATTGAATTTTCTGCAGCTTCTTCCAAACTAAGAGCTTCTGCTTAAATTGTTGATTTGACAACTATTTGAAATCTTCGATTTCCATAGCAATGGGCACTTAATTGTTCATTGCATCTTTAATGCTTATTAATTAAATAACCTATGTTCATTGCCGTCCCCTACATCATTGAATGATTCGTATGCTTATCTGTAAAGTCTCGCCTTTTATACTATTAATACAAATTTTAATTTCTTTATTTTCCATTTTCTTAAGTCATTATTAATTTCCTCTTATCGCTTATCTTTTCTTTTTTGAAGTTGTTTGGTAAAAAAAAAAAAACTTCCACTGATAATTCAGGTTTTGTGTATTGTACTGATCAATTTAATCTACCCATCATCCCATCATTGCTGTCATCTCTTCTTAATTCATCTCCCTTTCTTCTCATAATCTCTTTATTTCTGGACACTCTATCTGTTTAACACGTTGTATCTGGTCAAGTAAAATATTTTGTTCTACTTTCATTTCTTTGTATTTAAATCTGTTTTTTTTTTTTGTTCTTCAGAACCGATTTTTATTTTCTTTTAGTTTCCTTATCACTACATTAAATTCTCTATCACCTCCATAACAAAAGTCATCCAGTGAGAACGCATTATTCCTATCAACTTTCCGTCTTTTCTCCAACAGAAAATTGTCGACTCTTAGTCTATACTGTCATACCATGCACGAGCAGCATCTCTAGCGGAGATCATCCAATACATAGCTCAATCCCAGTCGTTAGTATCTTCCTCCACAAGTCTATAATTTCCATTCTTTTCACTCCTACAATTTTTTCACATTTCCCATTACTCCACAGACTACTGAAGTGCTTTTCATTTCTATTCCGAAGCATTCCGTTAAAATATTCAGTTCTTTTTGAAATTCCAACCCATTGTTAAATAGAAATTTTTCTGGTTCTCCACAAATGCTAATTCATTTCATCATAATTTTCCTAACTTCTTCAGGTCGTTTGTTTCTTATATAAGTGGCTTGTACAAAATTTGTGCCCATTTCTAACATTACAAGAAACCTCTTTCTTTCCAATTCTAGATCTAATGACACAACTTCTTTAAAGTAGTTGACATAGGAAACCTACCACTGGTTTAGGGGGATTTTTTTTTTTTTTAATAATCTCTTACAAACTTTACAATTCTCGCAAATCTTTTCTAGTTCATTTCTAATATTTCTCTTATGAACATCAAAAAATCTTTCATCTTTACAACTATCCTTAATTAGTATCCATATTTGATCAAAATCCCCATGTCCAAACTAATGTGGCCTGTAATACAACAACGGTTACAAGTCTTACAATTGTAAGAAATTGTTTTATACTTCTATATTTTCTGTAACACAAGAATGCAACTTGTAAATTGTAGTTATAAGTGTGATCTCAACAATTGTGCACTACTTCTGTAACACAAATATTTTAACTTGTAAGTTGTGGTATAGAATAGACAACGAAAGTCAACAATTGTTAGCATATTTTTACCAGCTTAAGACCGACGGTAGAAATTTTTTAAAAGTGTGTGGACTATAACACTTAAGTGTTTTGGCGATATTGAATTTTTTTTTATTTCTTTGATATTTTTTGTTTTTATATTTGATATTTTTTTATTATCATTATTATTATCCTCCTTCCTCCCCAAGACTGGGGGTAAGGTGCGTGACATGCATTGAAAAAGAAAAGTAGTAGAAGAATATGACACAAGTCGAAAAGAAAGCCCAGCCTTACCGCCCATTCTATACTATTAGTGAGACTCGTCGCTAGTAAGAAATCCACCCTAGAGTTCACGGAACCGCGACGGACCCCACTATGGCATATCGGTCAAGTGTAGGTTCATCCTCTGGCCTAGGTGGGCCACAACCATACCCCCCCACAAAACCCCTCAATTCACTCCCATTATGCACCTTTTTTCTCGCCTCTGCCAAACTCACACCTCTCTCCTTCAGACATTCGTTCACATGACTTCAATCCCTTTTTCCTTCGTTCCGATCGTCGATTCCCAACACCTTACCCTATACATCTATTAACAACCGACTGTCATTCATCCCTTTCCATATGACCAACATCTCAACGATTTCATTTATTCTCTCATTTACCCTTTCTTCACACCACATTAACTCTCTAATGTTCATCCTTCATTTTATAAATTCTTTCACATCTAACAACGCCCTAAGATTGTCCATCTGAACACGTGTACTTTAGTTATACCTTTTATTCCAGACATAGTCTCACACTACATACATTAACAAGGTAAAACATACACTATGTAAGACCCTCGCCGGACTAAGACTTAGTCTTTTTTTCGTCACAACGGTTTAATTGCACCAGCCAGCCTTGATGCCATTTCACAACTTTCTCTACCTACACTCTGCATATCCCGTTCCTTCTCATCCCAACATAAATCTAAATATTTTAAACTCCGGACACTTGTTCAGTGGCTTGCACCATCTAAATAACTTCATCTGAGAACTGTACTCACTTACACAATAACCTTACTCTTATCTTACGTTTTACTTTCAAAGCCCTCTTTTACATACCCTGTGCCAAATATCTCTACAATCTCTCAAATCTCTTGAGATTCACCACACAAAACCAAACCATTCTGCATATAATAGGTAGGGCGACCTCCACTCTCTCATTCTCCAATATTCTAACACAATTTCCTGCCACCTCCGCATATTTTTATTTTTCAAATAATATAATTGAATACTTTTTGGCAACTTATGCGTAGATGGTGATCGCCGAACTGTCCTTCCTCTCTCTCTCTCCTCTCTTCTCTCTTCTCTCTCTCTCTTCTCTTGCTCTCTCTCTCTCTCTCTCCTCTCTTCTCTCTCTCTTCTCTCTCTCTCTCTCTCCTCTCGTTCTCTCTTCTCTCTCTCTCTCTCTCTTCTCTCTCTCTCTCTCTCTTCCTCTTCTCTCTCTCCTCTCTCTCTCTCTTCGTCTCTCTCTTTTCTCTCTCTCTCCTTCTCTCTTCTCTTCTTCTCTCTTCTCTCTCTCTCTCTCCTCTCTCTCTCCTCTCTCTCTCCTTTCTCTTCTATCTGTCCCTCTCTCTCTCTCTCTCTCTCTCTCTTCTCTCTCTCTCGTCTCTCTCTCCTCTCCTTCCTTCTCTCTCAAACTCTCTCTTCTGATTCTCCTTCTCTCACTCCTCTTTCTCTCTTCTCCTTCCTCCTTCTCTCTCTTCTCCTCTTCTTCTCTCTCTCTCTTCATCTCTCAATATATATATATATATCTTCCTCTCTCTTCTCTTCTGCTTTCTCTCTCGTCTCCCTCTCTCTCTCTTCTTCTCTCCTTCTCTCTCTCCTCTCTCTCTCTCTCTCTCTCTCTTCTGCTCTCTTCTTTTATCTCCTATAATATCTTCTCATAACTCCCTCACTCCTCGCTCCCTCCTTCTACT
>JABUQX010063251.1:7500-32763 GCA_015478945.1 Trachelipus rathkii
AAAATAATTAAAATCATCCACAATTTTTCATTTTATAACAAAGTTAAAAAAACTCACATTTTTCAAAAGTGAAATTCTATTGAAGGGCATTTTGTACCCTAATTTTTTATATTTTTTTAAAAAATATAAAAACTCTCTAGAATTAAAGATGATCTAAATAAAACTTGTAGTACTACCGCGTGGCTATAAAATGAGCAAAAATTTTTATTTTAATTTTATTTTATTTAGAGTGGACTGAATCACCCCTCTAAAAAAAAGGTGGGCCCGGTCACCCCATCCGACGCTACCTGTCCAATCCTTTCTTAAATGTTGCAATCGATTCACTTTCAACAACCTCCTATGGCAAACAATCCAAAAATTTAAAAACCCTATTACTGAATGAATGCTTTCTTATATCAAGATGGCATGCCTTCTTCTTAATTTTCTTACTGTGCCTCCTAGTCTCCCATCCATGGTCTACTATGAAGAATTTGTTGGTCTCCATATTAATAAGAGATGTAAACATTTTGTAGACTTATTACATGTCCCCTCTTAGGAATCACCTTTCTACAGAAAACATTCTTAGCTCCTTCAGACTCTCATAGCTCTTACCCTCAAACCCAGAAATATCCTTGTTGCTCTTACACATTGCACTCTCTCTAGCATATCTGTCTTTCCTTAAATAAGGGGCCCAAACTTGTGCACAATATTCTAATACTGGCCTAACATAGGATATTATACAGTTTACTTATAACTTCCTTGCTCTTGTAAATGACATTGCAATTTATTATATCTAGCATCTTATTAGCTTTATTCCTTGCTTCAAAACACTGATTAGCTACTTTCAAATTACTGCTTTTAATCACACCTAAATCTTTTTCTTGGTCTACAGACTCAAGCCAATCCCCATTCATATTGTAGTTAAAGCTTTTATTTGAGTAACCTAGGTGAAGAACCTTACACTTTTTACTATTAAAATTCATTTGCCACTTACCTGCCCACCCAAGAAGTTATCAAGATCATTTTGAATCTTTATACATCCATCACTATTCCTTACAGAGATAGCCACTTTGGTATCATCTGCAAATTTATAAATCTTACATTTAAGTCCCTGGTCTAAATCATTTATATATACCGTACATAAGGAACAATAGTGGCCCCAGTACTGAACCCTGTGGGACACCATTCTTCACTATTTCCCACAGGGTTGACAAAAAACCACTTTTTTTTTAAAAAGCCCAGTGGGCCCGGGTTTTTTCCCACATAAAACCTGAAAAAACCCGGGGAAAATTGTTTTTTTTTCATTTTTCCTTTCCTATTCAGCAATAACTTGGCAATTTCATATTAATTTAATTTTTGTTTTCAAGTTATTATAAGTTTCATTATAACAGTAATGCCAAAGACTCTGGGATCCGGAAGAAAACTAGGAAATGAATGGACTGAAGTTCTGAATGTCTAAGGCACTAGCAAAGTAAAATGTAAATATTACAGTGATGCAATTATCAAAAAAATTGAAAGAATAAAAGTGCATCTGAAAAAATCTTGTAAGCGCTTGTCATATTCTGGCAAATCTAGTGAATCAATTGCTAATACAACTGTTGAAAGTATGGATCTTGATGTAGAAGAAAGGGATTCATCTAATTTTCGATGGCTGCAAGACATTCAACAATGAAAACATGGTTATCTGTATCTGACACATCAAAAACTCAAAAGAAATTGTCTAAATATACCATTAAAATGTGTAACGGGAAGTAACTATCAAGAACAATAAGTTACTTCCCTGGGTATGTATGACTAGATTGATATTTAAAATACGGCTAATAAAAATTCAAACAAAACAGTACACACCTTTTCCTAATGAAAACGTCTTAGGTGTATCTCTCTGACAAGATGTAGTTTGTCGTCTTCTGGGGAATAAAGGTGTTCAAAGTGTTAGAGCAATTATTCTTTGCCTAACTTTGGGTCAACGATTTGGACCTCGATTATCCTATCCGCCAGTAGTTTTGCTCTTAGGATTGTGTCAGTGTTTGTTTTGCTAATTCTTTGGCACACTTAATTATATTTCCCTTCCTAACTTATGAAATCAATGTTTAATGAAAAAAAACTCAAGGGAATAATGAAAGTGTGCTTCTGTTATGCTTTATTAACTTAATTATGCCGGATATACTTTAAGTCAAAAAATAGCATTACACGAGGGAGTGGTACGAGATTAATACGCTTTTTAATTATTGAATATAATATAAACTCATATAAATGCAAAACAAAATCGTTCACGCAAGACTGGTTCGACTGCAAGAATGAAAAGGAAGAAACCAAATACCGAGAGAATAGAGGTAAGTATTCTTTCCCAATAGTGCTTAACATATAAATTGTAACTTAGCTTAAATTAATTAATTAATCTGTTTCTATCTTCTCTGTTTCAGAAGGAACAAATTCTTAATAGATGCTGTTTTCAATTGTTAACAAAGACTTCATTTAAAGGCTTCAGATGAGAAAGTTGTTATATCAGGAATTCCAAGTAAGTTCATTAATGACTTTTATCTGTAGTTTTTCACTTCTATAGTAATCGTAGTAGATTCTTGTAGAGTAGTACAGTGTAGTACTTAAGTATTTCTATATTAATGTAGACCAAAAATTAAGGTTAATCTCAACCAATTCTTTCTCTAGATACTCCTCTGTATGTTTAGGAAGGATCTCAATCATGTGCATACGTCAACCACTTCAATGTAATCCGAACCAGAGAATATAGAACAGATTGAAGATGAGTTGAATTGAATGGTGATTTGGACCAGAATTAAAGTCAAAATAGGACCATAGAATAAAACCCTAATCAAAAATATATGATTAGAACTTTTATAATTTTAAAACTAATAATTTCAATTGAATTAAAAAGAATCAAAACTAACCCTTTAGTTAAATTAACTTCCACGAGAGGCTTTTATTCTACTTCGGTAATTGTTTTCTCGCACAACTATAGTTTTCACTGACCCTTCCAAAGGCAGACATAGAGGTCTGTAAACAACAATTATTGATTATTATATTTAATTGAATCTTAATCTTCATTAACCCAAAACGAATTGATTTATGAATATTATTATAGTATTATCATGTATTTACTCAGTTAAACAAAGAATTATTAAGGTAAGAAAAAGGTGGTGACCCACCTGAGAACGATGGTTGGATAGTATGAGCGATCCAAGAAGAACGTCAATAGGACAAATACTGTTTCCTTTAGGACCAACACAATACTTCTGGACTTGGACTCAATTATGAATATGAATGTTTAGAAATTATCATTAACAAAAGTAACAAAATATTAAAGGAGTCCAGATATACAAAGAATTATATTATCATCAATAACTTCTCTGGAACAATATAAGAATTAGTGGCAAGCCTAGTTTTTAAGGTTTATCATAAATGAATATATAAATACAGAACTTTTAGTTACTTGATTACTTGAATTGGTATTGGGTCAGTGAGAGACGACGATCCCCCTTACATCCCCCCCTGATAAGCTTAAACCCCCCCTTTATAAAACATCCATTTTAATATAAATTACAAATGATGGAAGGCTAGTTAATCAGGAAGAAATTAACAAAGGGAGATCATCGTCTAAAAGCGAACCAATATTGCGGAAAAAATATAGTACTACTAAAGGGTGTACCAATTTTAATTCAAAAGGTAGCACTGCTCGAGGGAGTGCTACAGATTTAAATAAAACAAAACAAAGTCTTCCAAGTATAATATTAATATAAATATTCTTTTATTAATTACGTTACTAATATCTCAAAGTTTATTTATGAATAATTTGAACTTAATTTCTTTAAATATAAAAATATAAAATATATTACAAAAGTTGTTTTATTTAGGGTGACATTAACCGCATTAATCCCTACTCAAATCATCTTCATCATATATTACTTTAATCCAATGCTGTATAGCTAATTTACGTCTGTCAGAGGACAATCTATTCCACTGCAGAGCTTGCATAGCTGAACGTACAGAACGCCGTTGAATTTTATCCAGGTCTCCTATGTCTAAATCCATTTTGGAAACTGATTCAGGCTGAGGGCCAGGAATACTGTACGAGGCAGTATTATAATTGGCAGTGCTTTGTGAAGCAACAGGTGCATAGATTTCATTACTATAAGATAACCAAGAGGGGTTACCTGAAGTTGGCATACTACTACTCGAGGGTGTAGTCATTGCCTGAGCTGACAGCACACCAGGGGCTGATTGTCCACCAACGTTATATGACATTGGCTCAAAATAATTACTTTGATTGTTTCCTGAATAGGAGGAATAACCATAATATCTGGTATCTGGTTCCAGAGATTTATTAAATTCTGGAATATATGTAGAAGTCGAAGGCCGGGAATAATCATAATAGGATTTATCATAATATCTACTTTGATTGAAATTCTTTTTTGTCTTTCGATGTGTACCCTGAGTCATACTACGTGAATAGGGTAAAATTGGTCTAGGTGCACAAAATACTGACGATACCTTCCAATTAAGGCATCTAAAAATAGTTTATTTGGGTGCAACCCATCAAGAAGTAAGGGTGATTTTAGAGTGTCTTGTACTTTTCTAAAATATTTATTATGGGGAGTAATATTATTGCTCTCATTATTCTTAGATACTCCATGATGAAAATTCATAATTTCAACACCCCTAATTACAAGCTTCTTTGGCCAAGTGTAATGGTCTGAAACCAAAGCCTCAAATTGGTCAAAACTTTGAATGGAGTGATCCTGTAGTTTTTTAGGATCAAGCTCAGGGTCATCAATACAATATCCCGCAAATGAATCCCCCCACTGTTTTACAATTCTATTTTTATTAAATGTATAAAGGTCTACAATTGGAGGAATCATCAAGATTACTTTAGTTTGGGGATTGACTTTGTCGACTACAGCTTGTATTTGTGACATCAACGAGGGAATGTCTTCTATATCATAATCAGGGTTAGGTATAATTACTGTTACAGTTGTGCATCATTTATTAGTAAGTCCTTTTGCTTCCATGCATGGTGTCTAAGGCCCACATGCCAAGATCAATCTATGTTTGATGACATGAAGGCCTCTACTTTTGGCCACAGTCACTCTGAAAGAGACGCGAACAGGGGCATAAATTATCGAGTTGTTGAATATTATATTTGCCCTGCCTAAAGCTTTCTTTTTTCAATTTCGAATTTAGCTAGACCTCTAATGAACTCTAATCTACGGTCTAATAAACAAAAAGTGCACATAATTAAGGTGGTAGTGGTAATATAACTATATGTAATCGGTGTGTGCTTTGGTCTTTAACAATTTCCTTTTACACGAAATCCCAACACAGACGTCAACACACCACGTACCTAAATAAGATATGATAAAACAATTATTATATTAAGAAGCACAAAAAGAACATAATTTCACGTTCACACTCAACTCAGATATTTAGGCTTCTTCAATATTAATATATTAAAATATTAAATTAATAAATAAATATCAAAAATCGTCATCACAATTCTTATTAGATTTTAATTTAAGTGGGTTAAAACTTTTTGCTCTATGCTATGTAATATTTAATGTGCTTCGTTTTTCCCTTGTTTTTTTTCCGTGACAGCATCTTGTTGAGTTGACTGAATATCATTTGTTTAAGATGGTGACTGAATATTCTTCAATTAATAAGGTGCTCATAGACTTCCTATTAAAACCTCATGTAGGAAATACTTTACACTCCTATCCGTTTTGCTTTCCATATATCAGTCATCGCATCCCAACTATATGATGGGAGAATGCTAATAACATAACATCAGATTTAATAGGAAATATAATGTTATATATAATAAGTAAAAATAAATAATAGATTTCAATATATTTACTTGAATGTCGGCTGTATTGATGGATACAATGTTCATTTTGATTATTCATAACATCCCATTCCAAACCGTTTTATTCCTCGCAGATCTTCTGGTCTGTGGTATGCTGTCGACAATGAACAATTTTACCGTTAGATATCATCGTCCAGCGATCATTGAACAACTTCGGCACGTGAGTGGACCTTGATAAGCTAAAAAAAAACTGGGGAAACTGGATATAAAAATTAGGGTTAAACATGCATGAAATAATAAATTTATTGAGTATAATTTAATATAAAATATATTACCAAAGCAATATATTTTATAACCAGGTACCCATTTATATGACCCCATCTTTCAATCTTTGAAAGTAAGTGATTAAGTAAGTGATTTCTCTGAGTGCCCAACAAAATGGTTGTTCACCTTTAGTCATATTGACAATTTATCATAAAAATATTTTTAAGGAAAAAATTCTTTATGATAACCCACGCCCAGTTTAGCAAAATATCCCCAAAAAAATAAGACTAAATCAAGTTAAGTTTCTCTTCTATGGAGAAAGATAACAATATAAGAAAGTAATACTTCTTATTCACAACCATTTTCTCTTCTAGGAAGAAAATAGTACTTATCTGATAATCTAGCAAAGATATTTCAAAGCATACTCTTCTGCCGACGTTTCTTTATATACTCTATCGGAGTCGGCATAACATGAGGTAACTCAGGTGCTGGTCCCCTACGTCGTGTCTGTCTAGCACTTACTACCTCATTGGGTATAGTTACCATGAATAAATCACTGGCATCCAAACGAATATTGTTTGCGTCCCCTATGACTTCGCCCAATATTTTAAAAGGTGAAGTCGTCTCTGCTTGACTCAGAGACGAACAAGTACGTACAGGAGAACTCTCAGCTAATGCTTCCCTTGGAGATGGGCTAAACCCATAAAATTCCGTCAATTTGGAATATTCTAAACTACTGAATTCATTTGTGGTATTATCTACCATCAAACTCATACTAATCTCACGCTGTTCCTTTTCTATTCCCCCTCCCTTTGGAGACCCGGCCCCTATCGAAGGTGGTCTATCTCTAAAAAATGCATTGAAAGGGGTGTGATCTTCCATATTATTTACCAAAATCTCTGACATATTAGAACTACCAAATGAATGCATCAGAGAGGCCTCAGTTCCATTGACATTCCTCTCCAGAACCGATGAATCCAATACAGAAGGATACTGAAATTGAATTGGATATTCATGAGCGTACATGTCATGATAATCCAATATAGGTGTTTGAATGGGAGCTGCAAGAATCCCCCCTCCCGCACATATTATACTATCGTCATCCTTCGTTTCCGCTAAGTGAGTCGTTGACACATCCACATGGTCAACCCCCAATTGATCCAACCCAACCAAAGAAGAACTCAAAGAACTCACAATCGAGGGAGGAATTTCAACCGCAGGCAACGAAAACCGTACCACTGGGGTAATCGTTGAAGGAACAGAAGGGCAAGTTAATTGAGGTGACTTTGCACCATTAGTGCTATCTACATCAATGTCCTGACCGCTATATAAATGTCCCTAGAATAGCCGACCAAATCCGGTAATTGTGTAAAAGTACCACGGCTAAGGGTTTAAATTGCAATTCGCAGAAACCCTCATAAATCGGCATCTCCCTCTGCCTATAATAACTAGAAACATCATAAAATCTCGGCTTACCTGATGTGTCCCCATCTTCTGTCATCATCGGTCCCGATTCCCGAACACTACATCTAACCGTCCTTTCGTCGCGTCGAGGTAAATTGTCAGTTATCGTCGTAGAATGGTCTGAAAAAACATTTGTTCACTATTATCTTTATAACGATTAAGTACTATCCGCAAATAATTTAGTAGTCAAATCCCATCTTCTTAATGAGATAAATGGACCTTTTTGTAACTAATGTGTAGGTCTGTTTAATCTCTCCATATGTATATGTTACTCTATAACCATTTTACCTCTCTGACCACAAAAGGGGCCTTCCACTTCCATTGAAACTATCATAAAGTGGCTAGGGCCCGTTCTGACACCTTCCCGAGCGCCTTTTTGGTCCCTTTTTATACTGCCTAGATTTAGCACTACCTCCTTTCAAATTGTGGGTAAGGTATGACTAGCGGAGTGTGCTTTTTCTATACAGAAAAATGCAGGCAGGAGCAGTATTCAATGCGCTGTGGACCAGTGTGTGTTGTATATAGTTAATAACAGAGAACTAACTTCTTCATTCACTCAGCTGGTTTTCCAGAACGTAACACATTTCAATTTTGAATCAAACTACGGATTAAACCTTCTCGCTAACACCCAAATTGACTCGAGGATGACTGGCGCGGTCGGGATATGCTTAAATAACCTTCCTGCAACACCTTTGTTGAAAACACTGCAGAGGTCTGGGAACTCTGTTCAAATTATCGGTTTTTAAAATTCGATTTGTTACCGTTAAGAGAACGGTAATATTTGGGCTTAAATTTGTTTTGAAACCGGTCATACTAGAATTTATCCACAAGTGGGAAACTACCGTTGCCCATTTTAGAGAAAATTGGTCTATTTACACTATAAGACAATATTTTCTCACTAAAGGTTTAGGAAGCTTGTTGAGAAGATAACTTGCACATAGTGTCAAAAAGGCAAATTTGCAACCGCTTGATCTAGCAAATTGGTTGGATACCTTGTTTGTAATTTGCAAACGGTCCATTTTCTGGCAAAAGATGATTACAATGAACAACAAGCCGAAACAATGTGATTAATACGTGATGGCCAAAATTGCTTGTAGATAGTTGAATTAATTTGTTTCTGCCCCCTAATGGGGCACACGACAGACATTTAGACTTAAAACTATAATGTAATAAAAAAAAAGATCCATCTGAAACCAAATTATACAAGTCTCCGATTTTCTTTATAAATACTATGCATCTTCTACGCAAATTCTGAAAAGACCCGATACACCGATACTCTTGTTGGACCAAAGCTCCAATCCAAAGTTTTCTGTGTCTGTCCATCCTTTCAGATAATTCTAAGGTTTCGATAATGTTCCTCCTGAATCGACCACTGTATCTTACAGTATCATTCACATATTTGTATATCAACGCTCCATCATTATTTATGGATAATCATGGCAAACTTTGGGGTGACGTAATTTTATTAATAGACATCCTGCATCCCTTGCCGCGACAACGTACACACCTTATTCCCCTTTAGGATGTAATTAATTGTTGTCGAGCCATATCAGGAAGAATGTCATTTTTCTGTAATGCCACTATGTGCCCCAATATCAAAACGTATGGTCTACCATGTATTCATGAGGAACAATGAAAAATGCACCAGGTTTGGTCGTGAATCCGGTTTGAAAGGTCAATCTTAGTTTCAAAAAATGAGTAACTGGTATCCGCTCCTTATGGCCGAATCCACGTATGGCTCTCACACCAGCCTCTGCAGAAGGATACATCACTTTGTCCTCTCCAAACCTAGTTATTGCTTCCGAACTTATTAAATTTATACCTGCCCCACTGTCGACAAGACAGTCAAACTGGGGGGACCCAAAATCAACTATAGTTACACAAACTATCAGAGGTTCAATATCAGCCTGGCAAAGATTAATTTCTATTACCATATCATTGTTGATGTCTTCGGAAGGTGATTCAAAAATTACATCAGGGATTTCAAAACCACCCTCATCCAAGGAGCCACGTTGTTCCGAGCCTGAATTTATTTCGGTCTCCACAAAACGACTCATTTTCGTGGAGTCCGAGGGTTTAAATCTAAATCCTGTGAGCTAACCGTTTGTTCTGTAATTCCCAAGCATTTCCCCTCATAATGGGACAAATTACAATTGTCACAAGGGTTCAAGAAAGGACGAGTGGAACGAGAGGCTTCATGTCTAGGAACAAAACTATCCTCATTGTTATCAGAATGAGTATATGTCTGAGAAGTGATTTTTTTCACCACCCCAGACACCGGTTTGCGCGAAAGCCTAGGCGGAGAATTTGAAGCACACTCAACCACTTTTGGTCCATTGTATTGTGAAGGTGACTCATCAGGGCACCTCATACCAGGATGTGGACCACCACAAAAGGGACATGTTACTTGACTTTGGCGACGACGCGGGGGAGAGGGTGACGAATTATAGGACCGACACTCTGCTCTCATATGTCCTTTCTTTCTACAATAACTACAAATTCCCAAATATTTGTAGCACTGTTCCATATGGTGTCCCACCTTCTCACAATAGGCACAGATAATTTTTTCCCTATCTTCCCTATTTACAGGATGGTCATTTTTCCTACTGTAGGTTCTAACACGTTCTTGGGACGGACTACGTCTATTGTCTCTGTAATATCGACTACCAGACTGCCTTTCCTGCCGAGTCATTCTACCATTGGTTATACAACACTTGTAGCTTGAGTATTTTTGTCACTTCTGTATTATCATTAGATTGGTGTACCACGATTTCTTAGTTACAATCCAACGTGGAATATAACTGTTATTTATTTGGTATGTACTGAAGTCAGTGGTCTCACCAACCATCAAGGGTTTGTTCCCGCTTTGTTGTTTTCTTCACCACCTTCTATGGGTGTGAAGAAGCTTGAGACAGATGGAATGGGGGATATTCGTATTATCATTTCCTAACAGAGCTCAGTGCGTACCCAACTATTTATACCAGGGTACCGACGCCACTCCAATCAACTCTTGCATTTTTAGTATAGTTTCTACGCTCCTTTCTATATAGGGTAGAACTACATAAAAACGCTTGCATCGCAATGATCCGTGTTCTTCGCATATTCGAGACCACGATAATGCTCTTCTAGCGAGCCTTTCAAGTCTGAGGGCGTACATACGGATGCTTTCTCCGCGCTTACGATGAGCCGCGTGATAAGCCTGTAATCTATACTCTTCTTTACGTTTTTCTTCGTCCTCATACCACCGAATGAGTGTGTCTCGGACGGAAAAATAGTCTCGATCTTCTTTTATAATTAATTTATAAAGGTCTAAAAAACTACCCTCAAGCTGTCTACCCAATAACCGCAGCCATTGATTAGGTGCCTGTGGGTAGTGAAGGCTACAGTAGGCCTCAAAATCACTCCAAGTATCCTAAAAAGATCTGTCACCTCAAACTTTGTATTTCCAGTCGGACGACTTTAAGCCCTTGGAGAATTTTTTAATATCTGGAGCAAGCATAGAGGATACTTCTAGTCAGCTCATATCTATGTGCGGCCTTATCTTCCGGCCAGTACTACAAAGACCTTGTCCATCATCGGAACCTCGTTCTCTAAAAGAAGTTTGAGAAGTAGGCTGTAACAATGGTTTATACATAGTTTGTGGATTGTTATTATTCAGACAGGGTTGTGCAACTTGCAACATCGCCCGTGAATTATGTGTATTCATTGAAGGTTTAATATCCGATGGTGCAACTAGGGGCACAGAGAATTTATTAGGGGATCCCAGGTCTACTCTAGGGAGACCTGAATATGTGTTGTATTTTCCTTCCGGTTTGTCTTCTCTAGGGAGACCACCAGGATAATTATTATAATCAACATTTTTACTATGATTATTAGTCAAAGCTTCACCCAGACGTAACTGAGGTTGCTTATGTGACTTTGTACTAGTTGGTTTGAGTAATTTATTTGTATTATTTTTTTGTATGGACGTTTCCTCCATATCACCTTCATCAAGGGAAGGCTCAAAGGGTTGTCCTTTATCTTCAACTTTAGCCTTTGTTTTCAATTGAGTCAACTTGTCCGCTAAAACTTTTTTATCTTTTTGAAACCATCCCATTAAATCACTTACAGTGGGCATGGACAAAACTTCATCCTTTTCTATTGATATTTGCTGATCATCTATATCATCATCATCACCATATTCGTACATGCACGGATCAGAGTTACGTCTTCTAGGCATATCCCGTGCTTGCATGCGAATGTTTTGTGTTAAGAATCTGGATGATGCGTCATCCGATCCTCTTTGTAAGGTATCATAAGTAAGGTTCGAATCCCTTCTGTCACGTTCTTCCATTTTCCCCAAGACTTTCAAAAGTCCTTGGTTGGAAGCAGAAGGGCTTGAGCTTTGAAGCCAATGCTATAAAAGGTTGAAAATAGAAAGTTCTTTAGAACAGGGAAAGAAACTCCTTTAGTGAGGATTTTAATCGTGAAAAATACGAACTCTTTTTTAAGTCGACCAGTGTAATTCAATATTGGAAGTAGTGTAAAGAACGCCTGTAGACTCAGTGGTGAACGCTTCACAATTCGGCGCCAACTGGCACAGGAACACGAGTCCCTGTTCGGGCGCCATTTTAAGTGTATCATGTAACTTGAATTACTATCAAGACAATGAGTGATCTCTCTTGGTAGTATGACTAGATTGATAATTTTCAAAATACGGCTATAAAAATTATCAAACAAAACCGTAGCACCACTCTTTGCTCTAATGAAAACGTCCTAGGTGTATCTCTCTGACAAGATGTAGTTTGTCGTCTTCTGGGGAATAAAGGTGTTCAAAGTGTTAGAGCAATTCTTCTTTGCCTAACTTTGGGTCAACGATTTGGACCTCGATTATCCTATCCGCCAGTAGTTTTGCTCTTAGGATTGTGTCAGTGTTTGTTTTGCTAATTCTTTGGCACACTTAATTATATTTCCCTTCCTAACTTATGAAATCAATGTTTAATGGAAAAAAACTCAAGGGAATAATGAAAGTGTGCTTCTGTTATGCTTTATTAACTTAATTATGCCGGATATACTTTAAGTCAAAAAGTAGCACTACACGAGGGAGTGCTACGAGATTAATACGCTTTTTAATTATTGAATATAATATAAACTCATATAAATGCAAAACAAAATCGTTCACGCAAGACTGGTTCGACTGCAAGAATGAAAGGAAGAAACCAAATACCGAGAGAATAGAGGTAAGTATTCTTTCCCAATAGTGCTTAACATATAAATTGTAACTTAGCTTAAATTAATTAATTAATCTGTTTCTATCTTCTCTGTTTCAGAAGGAACAAATTCTTAATAGATGCTGTTTTCAATTGTTAACAAAGACTTCATTTAAAGGCTTCAGATGAGAAAGTTGTTATATCAGGAATTCCAAGTAAGTTCATTGATGACTTTTATCTGTAGTTTTTCACTTCTGTAGTAATCGTAGTAGATTCTTGTAGAGTAGTACAGTGTAGTACTTAAGTATTTCTATATTAATGTAGACCAAAAATTAAGGTTAATCTCAACCAATTCTTTCTCTAGATACTTCTCTATATGTTTAGGAAGGATCTCAATCATGTGCATACGTCAACCACTTCAATGTACTCCGAACCAGAGAATATAGAACAGATTGAAGATGAGTTGAATTGAATGGTGATTTGGACCAGAATTAAAGTCAAAATAGGACCATAGAATAAAAACCCTAATCAAAAATATATGATTAGAACTTTTATAATTTTAAAACTAATAATTTCAATTGAATTAAAAAGAATCAAAACTAACCCTTTAGTTAATAACTTCCACGAGAGGCTCTTATTCTATTTCGGTAATTGTTCTCTCGCACAGCTATATTTCACTGACCCTTCCAAAGGCAGACATAGAGGTCTGTAAACAACAATTAGTGATTATTATATTTAATTGAATCGTTATTTTCATTAACCAACCGAATCGATTTATAAATATTATTATAGTATTATCATGTATTTACTCAGTTAAAACAAAGAGTTATTAAGTTAAGAAAGAAGGTGGACCCACCTGAGAATGATAGTTGGATAGTATGAGCGATCCAAGAAGAACGTCAATAGGACAAATACTGGTTTCCCTTTAGGACCACTACAATTACTTCCTGGACTTGGGACTCAAATTCGATATATAATTGTTTAGAAATTATCATTAACAAAAGGTAAAAATATTGAAGGATCAGATAACCAAGAATTAATATTTATCATCAATAACGTCTCTGGAACAATATAGAATTATGCAAGCCCTAGTTTTAAGTTTATCATAGATGAAGCAATATAAATAACAGAACTTTTAGGTTACTTGAATTTTACTTGAATTACCTTGAATTGGTATGGGTCCATGTAAGACGAAGATTCCCCTACATATATATATATGTTAATACTATTATACATTATACTATTAATATATATAAGTATATATATATATATATAATATTATATAATAATATTATATATAATATTAATGGTAAAGAATTGCAGTTTGGAATATAATAAATTCTTCTATTAATTATAATTAATATATATATATATATATATACTATAATATATATATATATATTAATAAAATATATATATTATATATATATATATTAATATATAATCATAATATATTATAATATATATATATATATATAGTAAAATTGCTGTTTAGTAAAAAATAACATAATAATATAACTATATATTATATATATAATATATATATAATATATTATATATAATATATATATATATATATATAATATATTATATATATATATTCGTATATTATACATTCATGTGGAAACTTCATACAATATATTCCTAAAAATTTAAATACATCACATATAATAATTACAATGTCCCAACAAAACTGCTGTTTCTACAGTCAAAATTGAATAGAAATAACTTCGGTGCGGTGGGTTGCGGTGCGGTTGCGGGCGGGTGCGTGAATGCGCATTGCTGGTGTGTGCGGAAGCGCCCCAAACAATGATAACCTGGTTGCGGTGGCGGTGCGTCGGTGGCTGCCGCAAAATACCGGTGCGCTGCCAACCTAAGAGTGATATGATAGTATATTAATATTAGTATATATATACTATATATATATAATATAATTTATATATATAAAAAAAATTATATGAATATACTCTATATTAGAATATAATAAATATAGTATGGCTCCATATATATAAAGAAATTATTATATATTTAGATTCTAACTTCCGCCGGAGTCGGAACGTATGCAACAGTGGGAAGGAAGAGAACGAGAAGAGCAAAGAGCAAGGACTTGGAAACGTATTGAACCGATGGACTGAAAACTTCAGAAAGAGCTATTACAGTAAAGTCCCTCAAAAGTTTTGCCTCAAGGAAAGCGTAATTGGGGCATGATGTATACATGAATTGAAGCCGAATTGTTGTCTAGAAGTAGCCGAGAGAATATTACTGAAACTTAAATAATATTAAAATTATTTATTGAATGGAAGATTTCGAAATTAAAATCCAAAATTTATAATATAAGCCAAAATTAATTTATTTAAAAACATAGAGGAGCCAACCAAAAAGTTTATCCAGGTTCTCAATTAATTTTTAAAAGCAATACATAGTGATTTTTCACGTAAAGATCGTGTGTTTGAAGAAGAAACATTTAGAACAACAAATAATGTTCTTTATAAATATTAAGAATCTACTGTTTAAGTTATGAATTTGGGATTACAAAGACTAATTGGAGCTACTGTCTAAGGGTGATTATGCTCAAAAGATGGATGATTACGGCCGCAGTCAGGATTATGAATGAAATTCTCGCATGGCATGGACGACAAGGCCTAGCAACCCGTCCCTGTTCCTTTTGCTTGTTTTTACTCTCTAGACCATCGTTGGAAATCTTATTGCCTAGAACCCAAGATCCTTGGAGATGCTCTGGGAGACGGGGTTTTTTTTTTTTTTGAGGGCCCATGGAAGAAGTATGCTAGTTTCCTTCTGAAAGGGCGAAATGCCTACCTGAGATGTTTTAACTCGAAGACTGAGTCGGTAAACCCATTTTGCGCAGAATGGTCTTCAATGAGGCTCTTCGGGTTACAGAGTTTTGGGCGCTAGAAAAAGGAATCTAGAATAGCCACTGAAACAAGGCGAAAGCCTTCCTGGGAGTTGTTTAGATAATATATATAATAATATAGATATATATATATATATTATATATATATATATATATATATATTGATATATAATAATATATTATATATATTAATATATTTATATTAATCTATATATATATATATATATAATATATAAAGTACTTATATAATATTATATATATTTATATTATATTAATATATTATTATATGTATTGAATGTAATTGTTACATATGTTATAGCTTACGTGGTTGTAGTGAAAATATCACACATTATATTGTATGTCATGTATGTATATATATAATAATATTATATATATATTAAATATATATATTATATATGATATATAATATATGTATATATAAATAAATATATATCTATATTATATAAAATATATATATATATAATAAATATATATAGTATATTATATTATATATATATAATATATAATATATATATAATATATTATATATTATATATATATAATTATTTATATATGGGAGACAGAAAAATCTAATATCACATAATATACAAAAATATATAAACGTAATCTTGATATAATAGTATTATATAGTATATAATATATATATAATATATATTATTTATTATTATATATATATTATATATATTATATATATATATATAAATACAAAGTACTGAATTCTATATATCAATGCCATTTAAGAGATCACCTTGATATAGCAAATAATGATAGTTTTTTGAATAGCCGAAGCTCTGCCCTGTTTTGCTTTTATTATTTTATTTCCTAAATTATTTTATAGTACAAAAATTCTCCCGCTTCGTGTTGTTCAAGAATAATGTTTAAAACTTTAAAGATCAATTTATTATTTTAATACCTCGACTCCTATTATTTATAAACTTTTTGTGCCATACTGACAGTGCCAACATGCTATTGTCGTGGCATCTCGAATCTTACTGTCTGAGTCTCGGGCTTTCTCAAGCCTTATGCTCTTAACGAAGACAGTTTTCGTTCCTTCTAATTATCAAAATGGGTTTTATATATAAAACTTAAGACAGTTAGATTTATGCGCGTTAGTATAGTATGTACCTACTCATCGTAAGCCCCAAATACGTAAAAAGATATCGATATTTTTTTGGATATCGTAAACTGTCACGATTAATTTTGGCACCGCTTGTTTCCCTGAGGTTATTTTGGTACCCTGTTCGAAGCAGGGGTCGCCAACGGTGCGCAAGCACCGCCGACGTGTCCCCTTAGTTCTTTGGCCCCTTTTGAGGGGGTTTAGCCCCCCTTCTCTGATGTTTTTGGGCATCGATATTTTGGGTTATCGATACGGATATTTGTATTGCGATTTATATTGCATTCCATTAAAAGGTTCGTGTAGGATTAAGTTGGGATGATAAATGAGCTCATTTGTACATTGCCGCAGGTACCTGTGTCCTAACTTGAGGTCATGTAGGTCTGGTCTAGACTTGTCAGCCTCCTGTAGGTATTTGTCCCTACTTGAGTTTCATTTTTATTTCATCCACAACACACTAACGCACCCTCAAGCACAACCATACATAACCACGCTCAATTAACACACACCACACATAGAGAACATACACCCACCCTATACACACATTTACAACAATCACACACCCTCACCTCCACTAACGATGCACTCTTTAGACTACATACACCAAATCTAACCATACACCAACCCTATTTCACACACATACACAACAACACACACATACATCACCACAACAACACAATACCTGGCCTTGTCATCGATTATTGGTCTGATTATTTCCTTCGATATTTAAATGTCTCCAGATTGATTGCTTAGCTTTGATGCCTCAGCTTTATTGGCTCAACTTTTGATGCCTCAACTTTGATGTCTCACCTTTGATCGCTCAAGCTTGAATGGCTCCAACTTGATGGCTACTTTGATGTCCCTCAGCCTTTGATGCACACTCTTGTTGATTGTCTCAGTCTTTGATAGCTCAACTTTGAATTGGCTTTCACCTTTGATGGCTCACTTTGATTGGGCTCAACTTTTGTGATGTCGATCCCTTTCTGTTGATGACCCAGCCTTTGATGGCCCCTTTGTTGATACCAGATTGATGCTCAGATTTATCTACGGTTCAATTACAGTTGATGCGTTCGCCAATCCCCGTAAAGGAGTTCTAGACGTGTATATGGAAGTATCCCACAGGAGTAGTACCAGATGAGTGCCAGATGAGTACAGGTGGAGTGCCAGGTAGTAACAAAACTGAGCTGCCGAGAAATAGTGCCAAGTGAGTGCACGAGTGCCACATAGTCCGAACTTGAGTGCCATATAGTGCGGCTACTTTTTTCAAAGCCTTCTAAGCCTAACTCTGAGTCATAGAATACCCTAATAATTGGTGTCCTACGCCTGTTCTTAAGTATGAGGAATCGATTGGTCGCAATAATTATATGAGTTGCTAGGAGTTCTTCCTATTGAGTTGCCTTTTTTTAGCCTACTCTGAATCATAGAATATGCCCTTATATGGTGTCTACCCCTATATTTAGAGGGTCTGCGAATCGATTCCTGGTATTAAAATAAGTGTGCGTAGATGCTTCTTTTCTATCACTTCTAGCACGACATAATAATTAATTTACATAGATTTATGGTAGATCCAGTGACAAGCCCAACGCAAGAGCCCCCGCAAGCGCGCCCTCAAGCGCGCCCGGGTGTGGAACCGTCGCATGAACCCGCCGCGGGGGCCCGCAGGCGCAATATTACGCGTGCAACCTCCGCGTGCGCCGTCAGCCACAGTAATTACCAACGTAATCCGCTCCGCGTGCGCCCTCAGGTGCGCAACTATTTACCCGCAGTAAACCGCTGTCGTGGCGCCCGCAGGCGTAAATATTACCCGCACGAACGATTAATATTATTTCTATAGTTGGATATCAAATGTAAACTACTTCAACAGAATTCTTTTCAATTATAAACTTCATCCATTTTTATTTCCTACTTTAAACATTGTTTATTTAAAAAAACATATACTTTAACTAGACCTTAAAGCAGTAAATACAGTAAAAATAACAACGCAAGTTGCCCCTAGCAACCAAAAGGGAGTTAGTAGGGGCTTTGTTTTTTAACTGCTTTATTGCTTTACATCATATATTTAGAAACTGATGTTTTTTCTTTTTATATTTTTACTTATAGTTTTTAATACTTTTCTTTATTTAAAATTTTTAAACTTTAAATGTAAGAAGAAAAAACAGAGTGTCTGTTATATAACATTTTTATTTTTCTAAAATTGTACCGAAATTCGTATTAAAAACATATCTTTCCAGACCTACAAGCAGATAAAACAGTAAATCAAAGATCGCAATGCCTTGCAAAAAGGAATTAGTAGGGATTAGTAATTATTAGTAGATTAGTAAGGTTCCTCTCCTTTTACTGGCTTTACGTTTAACTGTTTACGCTTACTTCAAGGGAACTGTATAACTGGATAATATTGTAAACAATTTTATGGACACTTAACATATTTCTTTATATTTTTAGTTCACTTTTATAATTATAATTCTATTTAATTTATAAAAAAGTTATTTATATTTATTACCATTAGGTTTTCTTTTTATATTTATTTGTTTTTTAATACTTTTTATTTAAATTTTTTTAAAAATTGAAATTTAGAAAGACAAAACGCAGATGTCTGGTTATATATAACATTTTAGTTTAGTATTTTTGTCTTAATTTATTAAAGAATACATATACTTAACAGACCTTAAAGCATAAAACAGTAAATCAACGAGCGCAGAAGTTGCCTTTGCAACAAAGATAGTAAGTATTTAGTAGGAATTAGTAGTCTTTCTTTTACTGCTTTCTGCTTTTAACTTACTTGCCTTTACTGGCTTACTTGCTTAACTGCTTTTGCTGCTGTTGAACTGCCACTTAAATCTTAATATATTTAGTTACATAGTGTTTTCTTTGTAAATTTTATTTTGTTTTAATATTATTTTTTCTAAAAATATCTGAAATGAAACATGAAAAATATTTAAGAACTTTAATTTTTCTTTTATATTTTTATTCTTTGTTGTTTAATATTTTTTATTATAATTTTTAAAAATTGTAATTTAAGAAGAAAAAACCAGAGTGAGGGTCCTGTTTATATAAACATTTTATTTTTACTAAAATAATCGAATTATTATTAAAACATATACTTTACAGACTTTAAAGCAGTAAAACAGTAAATCATACTTAATATTGCTAGCAACAAGAGGGATAGTAGGGTTTGTTTTCTGCCTTTACAGCTTACTTGCTATAACTCTTAACTGTTTTACTGCTTTATAACTTTATTTAATGTCATTGTTAAATAGAAGTAACAACACAATTAGTTAAAAAAATTTTAATGTTTTGTCAATTAAGTCATTTTTATTATATTTTCAACCCAACTGTTAAATAAAATGATTTGAAAGTTTTGTTAAAGTATACGGATTTGTGTTATTATTTTCTTATATTCATTCATTTTATTATTATTATTATTATATTATTATTATTTTATTTATTTTTTATTATATTATTATTATTATTGATATTATTAATTCTATTATTATTATTATTATATCATTGTTATCGATTATTATTGATTGATATTATTATATTTAATTATTATATTATTATTATTATATTATTATTATTATTATTATTTTTATTAATATTATTTATTAATTAATATTATTTCATTATTATTACCTCATCTATTTACTTTATGACTGTCTATATTCTACCTAAAACCACAACATCGAGTTCATTAAACAGCATGCACACCCCCTGTTAATAAAATATGTTGAGTATATGTATCTTAAATGTAATACCACACCAAGAAGAATGATGCGGTTGTCTACTATTCGGACTTGTCTATTTCCCTTAAGGATATGATAACTTTAGTTGATATAAACAACTGTTTCTACAAAACTAAAATGTTCTTTCGAAACTAATGTTTTTTCCAAGAAACTTTAACCAGTGATATACTTTATGTATTTTAAAATTAAAATGTTTTCAAGTGGGACATGAAATAAGTTCTCCTCGTATAGTAAATTTATTTTTTGGCAGTACAAAACAATTGTAATGAAAGTTTATACAACGAACCATATCATAAGAAAATATTCGCGAACGCGTAGTAAATATTAGCCGGCGGGTTCCATGCTCGGTTTCCCCACGGGGCGCGCTTGGCCGGGCTGCGCTTGCTGGTGCCTCGCTGGCGTGTGGGCTTGCATTGTGAATCTATCTTTACATCGTACGTGAATGTAATATTCATTTCATTTTGGGGGAAATTAAAGTCTAATTTACGCTTCAAGTGGTTGTAATTAGGGCAGCAGCTTAATTAGACCATATTTGTATTTTATAATGAAGGAATATTCTATTAGCACGCCAGTCTTGGTTCAAGTGCTCATTAGATCAGCAAGATTGAGTTCGCATTCGCTTAATGATTCTACCAGATTCGCAATTTTTTTAAAAACTGGCCCAACTACGAATATTTTCCAACTTAAATATTATTCCTCAATGTAAGTTTGTATTTTAATAATATAATGATATTACACTTAGTTGATCATAGAGACATTTTATACAAATCAGAAGAACTTGTGTCACTGCCCTTGTCTGCTCAAAATATAAGGTTCAGAGAAATAGGTTAATTGTTTCTATCCAATACCAGGTAGCCCAGATTATGCAAACATGTGGATTCTCGCTATATCTAGAGACCAAAATGCGATATAATAATTGTCGACCAAATCATGCGTTGCTCTGGGGTCAATTATAGAGATAAGATGCACTCGAACACTCATAAGAAAGGGACGGAGCAATTTCCCTCTTACCGGTGTTAAAAGGTACTTCCGATCCAGCATTTTTCAGTTTGAAATGAACATTTATAAAATAATATAACATTGATTCCTCGAATTCTTGTCATACGGAATTACCCTTTTGGACCTGGGTGTTTAGGCTTAAAACAGGCCCGGGTCAGTAGAAAATAAGGCTTATCCTAAAAATTAGGCCTAGAAGTAGTTTTATTTCAACCCATTTTTTCAGAAAGAGTCATCTCGTATGTGTAAGGATGGTTAACGTTTTTATCGGTGTTTTTCGTTGTGGATTTTGTCCGCAGGTACGGATAGATGTAGCTAGATAAATAATATAATAATATAATAATAATAATAATAATAATAATAATCATAATAATGAATGAATATATAAGAATAAATAATAATAATAATAATACTAATAATAAATGATAAGGATTATTATGTATTTAGTATTGCTTCTACATTTAGCATTATTTATTATTTTTTTTTTATTATTCATTATTATTAAGTTATTTTCTAAATTTAGCATTAGTTTATTATTAGCATTATTGCCTTAATCATACGATAATAATAATAATAATATATAATAATTAATATAATAAAATAATATAATTAATCAATAATAAAATAATAATGATAAAATAATACCCAATAATACACTCAATAAAAGTCATGACATAAGTAATAAAGTTGAAAAAAGTTTTTCCAGCATTTACTTTAATGTGTTGGCTTGGAAGTGATCAAGGGATAGGGTAAGAGGTACCTTGGAAACAGATGAAAGTCTTTCTTTAAAATTGTTCTTGAATAAAAAATTAACTTAAGTATTGTAACGAGTTTTAGTCAGTGTAAAAAGAAGACACCAGTTAAACTTGATACCACACTAAAAATTAAGTGTAGAAATAAAAATTTAAAAGTAATTTAAAGAAATTTTCTTCAGTATATTTTTATTCAGGATTAAAAACGCATCAAAATCATACATTATCATAATTCTACTATATAATACATAATTTCTTTGATGGAAACCCTGAAAGATTTTTAGTTATGATTGAATATAATATAAATGTAAGTGAAATATTGGTTTATTTTTAAATAAAAACTGGAATGATTTTAATAAAATACATGTTAGGTTAACAGAGAAGAATCTTATTTGGGGCTATTTTTATTACTTAATCCAAGCCTAAAAGATGCAATGTAAAGCAGTAAAGTCCCACATAGAATCTAAAACGTGGTAAGCTTAGGTGTTGAGGATTGGTCAAGGGTCTTGCTCTGAGTCTTCTTACTGATTATTCCTTTAGTGTAGTAAATATATATTTTTAATATAATTCTTATAAAGATTTACTTAAAAATTTTTTAAAAACACTTGGATCTATAAATTTATAAACCCAGAAAGGAAAGTAATTATACTTAATATAATTCTTTGTTCATAGATATGATAATTTTATCATCAAGAAGTTTTAAGAAACTTTGAAATAATTTTAGTATAATTGAACGAATAATATAAATGTACGTGTTTTAATTAAAACATACAGTTTGTTTTCAATAAATTTTATGTTCTGTTCATACAAAAGAACTTATTTGGTGTGTTTAAACAGTGTATATTTTTAATGGAACGTGGATGATGTGTGTTGTTTGTGTGTTTGTGTGTGTGTGAGTGTGTATTGTGTGTTACTGTGTTGGTGCTGTGTGGTTGGTTTAATAATAAAGTCATAGTAAAAGTGACTGGAAGAAAATAAAGTAATAAATATATAATGAAAGAATCAATAAATGAATAATAATATCAAAATAGATAATAATAAGCAATAAAATAATAATAAATAATAATCATAAAATAAGAAATTAATAGATAAATAAAAATAAAACATGAAAAACAAATTGTTAATTTATCTTATAAAATTTCAAATAATTTTAGTTACAGTTGTGTGTTGTGTGGTTGTGTTGGTGGGGTTGTTTTGGTGTTGTGGTGTGTGATGTTTTGTTGCTGTGTGTTGTGTGGTGTGGTGTGTTGTGTTTGTGCTATTTGTGTGTGTGTCTGTGTATAACTTCAGAGGAAGAGAATTTTGCTAGATAGAGTAACTAACAATAAAATAAAATGGAGAATAATAATAATAAAAATAATATATAATATTAATTAAATAATAATAAAATAATTATAATAATATAATAATAATAATAATAATAATAAATAATATAATAAATTATAATATAATAACAATAATAAAAATATAAATAATATAAATAATAAATAATAATATAAAAATAATAATAATATAAATAATTAATAATAATAATAATAAACACACTCCCGAATTTTAAAAAATCATTCAAATTTTTAAGCTCTAATTGTGTAATTTATAATAAATTTATAATGATAATAATAAAACCATTAAAATGTTTTAATAAATAATCCTCCATTTATTATTAAAAAATAATCTGTAAAGCAGTAAAGCAGTAAAGCCAGCAAAGCAGTAAAGCAACTAAGCTGTAAAACAAAGCCCTACTAATCCTTTTATAGCTCTTATAGTAATGATTTTATTTGTTATTATTTTTTTTATTATTTAAGTATTATTTTTTAATAAAATTTCGTAGACAATTTTCGTTGACTAAAAAAATTAAATCACAGTCTCTCAGATTTTTCCAAATTACATTTCAAGTTTTATAAATTTTAAAATAAAAAAGTATTAAAACAAAAATAAAAAATATAAAAGAAAACTAATTGTAATAAATATATGAGTAAAGCATAAACAGTAAGCAGTAAATACAATAGCTACTAATTCCTTTGTTGCTCGGGCACTTGCGCTGGTTGAATTCTTACTGTTTATCTGTTTTAGCGGAACATATTTTTTTAATAAATTTCAAAATCAAATTTAGTTAAAATAAAAAAGTTATCAATACGAGAACCGATCCAAAATAAACCTTAAATTTTTAAAATAAATGTAATTGAATAAATTGTATTTAAAATTTGAGTAAAGATATAAAGAAACATAGAACAAAACTTACAAATTTATGTAAAGCAGTAAATCAGTAAAGCAAGTTAAAACATGCTCTTACTAATCTCTTTGTTTGCTAGGATCATGCGCTTCTTGATTTACTTGATTTATCTTGCTTAAAGTCTGTAAGTATCTGCTTTATATAACAATTGTTAGTATGAAAAAATGGCTGCCATTAGTTAATGAATAAAATGAATATTTGAAAAGAATTCCTTGAAATTATCACCACTAGGAAATTTTACGTTCGCGCGGAAAATATGGCCTGCGGGTCTCGCGGCGTGTACGCGGTAATAATTGCGCCGCGGGCAGCACGTGGCGGTGTCGCGTGCTGGGTGCCCTTCGCGGTTGTTCGTCGCTAGGTGGCATGGGTGCGGGCCTGTGTAACACAAAGAACAGTGTACTACCTTCGGCCACTGCCGATATATTTAATTATATAATTATATTTAATTAATATAATAATATATTATTATATAATAATATAATATTATAATATATATAATAAATATATTATAGATATTCAATGCTAGAAGTCTGAGAATGGTAAGCATATCTAGCAACTGATAATGACACTCACTCGAATCCTGAACTATACATAGGGTTAGACACCATATAATATGGATATCTATGATCAGTAGGCTAAGAAAAAGCTAACTCATACTTGGAAGCATCCTAAATATATAATAACAATTGAATCTGAAACGTGTTGTTACGAACCCAATATTAGAGCTATTGATGATCAGGGTAGGGCTAGAAAAGCTGGAAAAGTCGGCAGTAAGTGCAACTCATGTCACTATGTGCACTCACATTGACTATGCACTTCAG
>JABUQX010063252.1:5000-17500 GCA_015478945.1 Trachelipus rathkii
GAAAAACCTCAACTTAAAGACTTGGAAACAAGTACAGGTGATGATAGCCAAGAGGCTTTGGACTTCGATCCATCTCTTGCAGCTATTGCCTTAGATCCACGTGTAGACCAGCGTCTGCGTGATGATCGTAATAAAAATAAATTAGAATTGAATGAAGGAATGAATGTGGAAAATAAAGACAGGGTAGAAATTGCCAACTCTGATATACCCTCAGTACCCAACTCTAACTTAAATTCACTTGCCAATTCTAACTTAAAATCAGTTCCCAACTCTGATAAACCTTTCACTGAGACCGAAATGAGTACCTTATTAACTAAACTCCAAACTCAGGTGATAAGTGAAAGGAAATTGGCTAATGTAAATTCGGTCAGTAATGCTGAACACAGAACGTTTCATGATCGAGGACAAGGTATCCCCTCTGGCTTCGATTCCCATAATTTGCAAATGAATAAAAATACCACTTCTTTTTATGATCGTGAGTATAAACCTTCCTTAGTTTCCCAATCTCAACCACGATCAATGCCTCTTCTACATAATCCACCCAGTTATGTAGAAAATTCTAGAAATCAAATTCTTTCTAATTCTAATCTTCATTCTAATCCTAACTATCATCCTAATCCTAATCTTATTCCTAATCCTAATTCTGGACTTACTCATAATTTTCTTCCTAAATCTCAACTTTTTCCTAATCCCACTCTTCGTCATGATTATATATCCCCAGGAAATTACTATAATCCACCAAAGTCTCTATTTAGAAATCCCGATGTGGGTAGAGGCAATAGAGAATTTCTATCCCCTGTAAATAGAGGAGAGGCTGACTTTTCCGAAAAGTATAATAAATTGATACAGCCTAAACGAGAACAAATATTTAGAAATCAAAATCCGGAGCACCAGATGTTATCAACTGACCCTAGTGTCTATTCTGGTTGTTATCCACAAGGATATTCTCAAACACATTCTGAACGTCGTATTCCTGACGACGATGAACCTTCTATGTATTCAGGACCACACATGAAACGGAGACTTGATATGCTGGAGGAAGCCATTGTGCTTCTTACCCAGTTACTCAAGAACTCTCAGAAACTGAAGGTTGTGGATCCTGGAAAATTCAAATATGAAACGGAACAAGATCTCTTGGTCTACCTGGCTGATTTTGAGGCTTATTGTAGTTTACACTACCCAAACGCCCATCACCAATGGTTAAGACTACTTGGTCGGCAGCTGGAAGGAAAATTTCAGAACATCTACCGAGAAATTATAAAAGATAATCGTGAATATTTCTCTGTACGGGATAATCTTGTGTGTTGGTATCGAGATGAGGAAAGAAAGAAAAAGGAAGATCGAATACAGAAGTATCATGCCGCTCACCGATACCCTAATGAGAACATCAAAATGTTTGCCCTTCGGTTGGAACGCCTAGCTAGCCAAGCATATCATGGACATGATATGAGAGATCATGATTCCCTTAGAACCGCTTTTCTTTGTAGTTTGCCTCCAAATATTGAAATGTTCGTCCGTCAATATATTAAAATGATGGAGTTGGACGGGTATAGTCGAGCTTCATGGGAAAATATAGTGAATTTCGCTGATTCTTTGGATAGCGATAACCTTGTTTTTCCAAGTTCCTTGTCACAAACTAATCCACTTGAGGTCAACCCATCAACTTCTTACCGCATTGACCAAAAAGTGGACTTACACGAATCCTTGGAGCCAGTGGTTCAGATTAATACGGCACTCCCTGGATGGACTGATGTTTTGGATCACAAAGTCGAACAACGCAAGACTAAACCATCCAAGAATAATCACCGTAAGGCCCATAAGAATAAAAGTAGCACTCCAGAACGAAATAATGGTAGTCGCTATTATCGTGACTCCACTAATAATTACAGGAACCATGATAATATAGTTCGTTCTGACCCTAATTCAAATTCACAGAACCGTCCTAAGGCTGCTGACCGAAGAAATGTTTTGTGTCACTACTGTGAAAAAACAGGTCACTCCATGGAAGAGTGTTACAAATATCTTGGAGTATGCAGTTATTGCAAGAAGAAGGGTCACGTCCGGGGAAATTGTCGTGCTAGGATTTCTTCTTCATCTTCTTCCCTAAATATTAGAAAAGTAGTTTGTCCCTTTTGCGGTGGTCCTCACGCTGGGATGAGGTGTTCACACAATAGTGCTCCTCACCAGTCCCATAATCATGACCACGAGCTTCTTCCCCTAGAACTGTTCCCTTTGAAAGAGTATATTCCCGGTCGTATTCTTCAAATCAATCGACAAATCACAGGCCTCCATCATCCAATCAAGTAGAATCATCTCTACTTGTAAGTAAAAATTTAAACCCTTGCGCTAATGAGAAGGTGCGGTATGATCCCCCTTTAAACTCCTGGTCTCCCCGGACTTGAGTCCTCTGGTGGAGAATAACCCTTTAATTGACTCAGTTAATGATGATGGAGGCATAGGAAATTGTAAAACTTCTAACCTTATTCCCGAGAAATCTTCAGAACGACCTCCCGTAGAAATGAATAAACCCTTAAAAAATCCCTTAAGGACGATGGTAGTCCATTGTACCCCTTTCAAGGAGGACCCTCTGATTGTTTCAGTTGCTTTGGTTCCCAAAAGCTCTGGTTTCTACAGTTGTATGGTAGATAGTGGAGCTGGAATTAGTCTGATCAGCACTGAAATAACCGAAAACTACATGAGGAATTTACCATTACGACCTTCTGTAGATATAAATATTAACGCCATCAGCGGTCTGGTCAGAGAACATTCAGTACCTATTGACTTCTATATTGAATGTAATCTGTATTTTCATGACAGTGATTATGTATCTAAACCCGTCATATTGTTGGTAGTTCCTCAAGAATTTATGCCGGCTTCGCTAGTTTTAGGGGCTGTCGCTTTAAAAGAAAATGACCTTCTCCCAGACTTAACTACGCGGGAGTTGGTACATAGATCTAATGATTGTATAGAACCCGTAAGGATGAGAGGTCTTAAACCATCCCCTTTTATAAATGTTGTCATGGTCTAAATTCCATAAAATGTCCCCCGTTTTCCTGTCAGATGGTGGATGTAAGTTGTCCTTCATCTGAAATCTCTTCCTTGGTAGGTTTTCAATCAGAGCCAATGGGATCGGTTGTACCAATTCCTGGTGTATTGGATTTGCAAGATTCGTGTAGGATCGCTCTATTTAATCCTTCCGATACACCTCATTATGTTAGGAAGGGTACTGTGGTAGGTAGTTTGTGTTCCTTGGAAGAAGAAGATATTCTTCAAATTAATACTAGGTCAGTAGAGGCAAATTCCGAAATCAACTTGAAAGCAGACGTATGGTCCCCCACTAAATTGGAGGAGGAGTTTTGCTTTGCGGATATTCCTATCTCTGACCTCGAAAAGGAACGATTAATCGCAGTATTATTGAAACATAAAGCGGCTCTCAGTTTCGGTGACCACGACGTTGGAGTGGCCACTAATATTACACACAATATCGAGGTAGAAACTGGTCGACCTGTGAGATTACCCGTACGTCGTTTCCAGGGTCCCTTGGCTCAAGAAAAGAAGGACCAACTGTAATGAAACTGTAGGAGCGCAGGATATTATTAACCTAGTAAATTCCCTTATCAAGCTCGGTGGTTCCCGGTCCGAAAACCTGACGGTAAATTACGATTATGTATCGATTACCGGAAATTAAATAGTGTTACTAAGACCGATTCCTTTCCGTTACCTAACCTAATAGATACGATTTATAACATGTACGGTAAGGTCTATTTTACAACAATAGATCTGGTCCGTGGATATTATCAAGTATCAATGGAGCCCGAGAGTATTGAAAAAACTGCTTTTTCCACCCCCTTTGCACAGTACGAATATTTAAAAATGCCCTTTGGTGTAAAGAATGGTCCGGCTACATTCCAACGTGGGATGATGTTGGCATTGGAAGAATTACCATGGTCCGAGGTTATGGTATATTTAGATGATATTATCATTCTTAGTAAAAATATAGATGATCATCTAACCACCTTGGATCGTGTCCTTTCTGCACTAGAGAAAAATGGTTACAAACTTAAACCCAGTAAAACTCGGCTTTGTCGTACTGAAGTGGAATTCTTGGGTCACCATATATCACAGAAAGGTATACTTCCCCTTCAGAAAAATCTTAGAGGAGCTTTGGAATTTCCTGTCCCCACTACGGTAAAACAATTACGCCAGTTTCTGGGAATGGTAAACTTTTATAGGCGACATATTCCAGATTGTTCCCAAATCAGTAAGCCTTTATCATGCCAGACTGGTGGTAGATCCATTAACTGGACGCCGGAGTGTCAGCAGGCCTTCGATCAACTTAAAGAGGCCCTAGTAAATCCCACCTTGTTAGGTTTCCCTGATTATAGTCCGGAGGTTTCCCCCATGGAGCTCCATGTGGATGCTTCAGACCTCGGGGCTGGGGCTTGCCTTTCACAACCGTGCCGACGCAGAGCCACAATTGCTTTATTTCTATGACCTTTAATGGGCTCAGAGAAGAATTTGGAAGTAATTGATTAAAGAACTTACTGCTTTGGCGTTGTAGCTGTCAAAATCTCTTTAGACCTTTCCTCCGGGCATAAAATTTCAAATTATATATCCGACCAATATGCCATCATATATTAACAAATTTGAGTGGTTGATGGAAGGTTAGCTAGGACTATGGAAGAGCTCTATGAATATGACTTCGATATCCGTCATATATCGGGCCCTAAAAATATAGTTGCTGATGCTCTTTCCCGATCTCCCGTAAATGATAATATGGAAGAACCCGAAAAGCCTTTGGATTTCATTCCTCCTGGGTTCTTTCCAATAGAAATCAGCGGAGGAGGGGACTCATTATATAAATGTTTTTCTCTTTACTTATATGGATCGGTCGAGAGACATTTAGAGGTAAGAGATGTTCTTATCGAAGAATTACAAAAGCATCCCGTAAAATATAAACTTCAAGGTCAATTGGTTCAAAAAAGACTTCGATTATTAAAACTTCCGGGTCAATTACCAATACCAGAAGTTATTACTGCTTTTACTGATGTTTTTAAAGTTAATGTTCACATATATTATGCATATAATAAACCTTTAATATATGGAAATAATGCTAGTGGTGAACCCTGTTATTTAAAATGTTTAGCCGGGATTCACTATAATTATCTTTTAGTTACTTCTAGTAGTGAATAAATGTTATGTCGACTCCCTGGAGTATATTACAACCAAACGAGACGAAACAGATCTTTATTAACTTCTTCTCATGAGTTATAAATTGACATAGCATTTTTAACTGAGGTGAAAGATAATTTGTCACAGCATAACTAGTTAGCTCTTTCTGTTAAAATAGACAATAATTTTTTGCAACTTCAATTTACTTAAAGTTCTGTTGTTTACTTACTGACTGAAAAATTAATATACAATACTTAGCCAAATAACTTATCTTGAAAAACTTTAACCAGATAAGTTGAACAGAAATTTTTTTATTCCTATCTTTATTAAACTCTTAAGCAAACTTACTTCTGAACTATGTTCTAAAAACCTCTTCATCTATTGAAGTTGTTTGAATATTATCTTTCTAGGTGTGGCTTTGAAAAAAAAAAACCCTCTAGTCATAACGATTTTTTGTATAATGATCTTTGCTATGTCTGGATTATGTATGATGGCAGACTAAAGATTAAATTATTCAACTGCAGATCTAAAGAGTCTTGTGTAAATTGATTCCCCTACTTTATTTAACCAACAATCGGTCTTGCAAATAAGTAATTACAGATACATATAATAACGTATGGGTTTTAATTCCTCTGGTTTAATTGTTGGATAATACTCATCGAAAACCGCGTACCTCAAAGAAGATATATATATATATATATATTGCGAACTGTATATATATATGTACTTAATTGTACATATATATCTACCCGTTCTCCGGCTCCAACGAGCTTGTCATGCATGACAGGTTGTGGAGTGGGAGAGCTTTAAAACTTATATTACAGATTTTCCTGGTTCCTGAAGGAGGTATGGGAGGTTCTAATGATCAATCCAGGCTGGATGAGTAGATTTTCCCTCTTCGCAATCATAGGACACAATGGATAAGTAGTTGAGGAGTATATGAGGAAATACAAATAATCAGGAAAAAGACTTCCTAGATTGTTTGTATTTCCGAAATGAAGTATACCATTATCCTAATCAAAAAAGGTCTTTATTAATGAGGTATGCCGGTGCTTTCGATGAACAATTATGGTAATTTTCCAAGCTGATAATTCTGACTATGGAAAGTTTAGATTAATACCTTTAATTTACCTTTAATTTATTTTACAAGCAAATTTTATAAAATTTTAATTTGTTTTTTTTTAACTCGTCAGTTTCTCAATAATACGTTACTTCTGATTTTCCCAATCAAATAGTACAATTGAGAAATGTAGAAGGTTAAAATGATTTAGTTTTACTCTATTTCATTTTTTCGCTTCACTTGACAGTTATCATTTAATAAAAATATTATCTTAGCGTAGGAAATATTAGTTCATGTATTTTATGTAGGATTGGAAATTTTGTGGTGGCTTATGTATTAACATATATATTGATGCTTTTCAGAATTGATTGAATAACTTCCTTGAATTGATTTTTCAAAACCTTTTTCAAAAAAATGCCTTTGCTTTTGGCCATAGGATCCTCTGAAGTCTCTTTATTTCGGAACCAAAAGAAATACCTCCGAAATCAACATGGAGTAGCCGTGCAGGCTGACTATGCCGCTGGGCGTAAAATCTCGTCTTGCATATCCCGAGTCCAAACTTTAATGACTCCGGATGTCAAAAACATAATAATATGGGCTCTAACGACCACCGCCTGGCAAAGGAGGGAGTTAAAGAACGTTGACCATGATGTAGCCACGGTGTTTGAGCCAGTGACGGATGTATCTTTGAAAAAAATACCTGACACAATGGAAAAGATCACAGAAATAACTAAAAAGATCAATCCTCAGGTTAAAGTTTACCTCTTTATTCCGCCTATTCAAGATATGCACGCTTTTAATAAAAAGCGTATCATTCGCGATTGGGGGAAGAAGTATGCCAAATATACTTTGGACGATCCTGAACTGTCTCCTGAAAATATGAGAAATCACGCCATCCACAGTTTTAAACTGTTTGAGTCCTTAAGGGAATCCCAATATACATGGACAGATAAAAATCTTATCCGCGGAACTGATATTCTGGACTTTTATCATGGTAAACTTGGGAAAAATAATGAAGATACTCAAATCACCCCTCATGCTAAATATCTAAATAAGGAAATACTGATATTGAACTCTCCTCTGTTGTTGGACGGGTTGCACCCAAATCGTCTATTTCTAGTAAACTTCATGGAAAAGGTTGGCCATCTATTTAAAATAAATAAAATTGCTGTGAGGTATGAACCTTACAAACCTCTACCAAGTAAATCAAAGGCAAATGAGAAAAGACGAACACGTCCTATGGTTTCCAGTCATAATAAAGGAACTGGTAGAATGGATCAAAATCATTTATTACCTTTCCCTCCTAGAAATGTTGCTACTAACTATATTCCCGAATACCCGCAGTCTGGAAATCGTCAAGTTGCTTTTTCGTCGTCAGTACCATCAACTTATTTCCCCGATTCAAATTATCATACACAGAATTATCCTGTACAGGAACCTCAACCTTCCTGTAGTTACGCTTCAACTGCCTCATGTAACTCATCTTATTTTAATAATTCCCAATCTGAATGTAATCCTTTGTATCAACCTTCCTGTAGTTACGGTTCAATTGCTTCATGTAACTCGTCTACTTTACCTAATTATCCATCAACTGCTTTCTCAAATTTACCTAGTTATACCTTCAACTGCTTCAGGTAACTCGGCTACTGTATCTGTCGGTAATCCTGAAACCGCGCTGGATCCCCAGATCAAACTTGTACTGCGTACAAGTTTGAGATGGGCAATGGAACGGATCAGGTGGAGGGATATGAATGAGAATCAACGGCAGATGACTTCAATATTGTGGGCTCAAGAGTTTGAGGATGAAAAGAAGTCCTTTGCTGATCTTTCTTCTTTGAACAACGCTCCAATATTGTAAACCATAATTGTAAATATATTGTTTTGATACGCATTGGATTTTGTATTGTATATAATATTAAGAGAGTCCTGAGTATCCTTCTCTACGGGTCTGTACTACACTCTTTGCCTCGACACTCCCGTCTTTCTCTGAACGACGTGGAAAATGGAGGTGGGGGGTTTAGACTTAGTGGGGGAGGATATAAGGGGGATATTGTTCGTGTTTTATGTATTTATGTTAGGAAGATTAAAAATAGCAGAAACCATTCTCAGTAATGGATAATACACCATGTGGGTTATAATCTCCCCATGTGGTGTTTAGTTTTAAGTGTTATGGCTTCATTTATTGGAAAAACCTTGTGAACTTTGCATATATAATAATATTGTTTCCTTTCTGTTTTAGTATTGTTATATATTTTAATACATATTCTGAGGAATTTTTAAGTCACAGAAGTATTGGAATAATTAATATTGTGACTCACTTTCTGTTATCATTCTGTTCTTGAAGACCTTATGTGAGGATTGCAACTGCAATTAAGGTCAGTCGGCATATTATTATAATGAATGTTAACTTTTATGATTTAATCTATATAAATAATATGGATTAATAAATAATGATGGTAAATTTAACTTAAACTTTTACAGTCTACTAAATTATAAAAGAACACTCAAGATAACATTGGGTCAAGGAATAAAACAAGCCCTTTTAGAAAATAGGGTGAGTTTAAGCAAATGAATGTATAATTTTGAAATGTAAATGTGATATGATAATATAATATACAATAAAGAATAGGTAAAAGTTTTTTTAAAAAACACACTGTTATTCCAATACCAGGCTTCTAGTACCAGGTTCTAAAACCAGGCTTCCAATACCAGTTTTCTAATACCTGGGAGTCATCTCTGAAATTCAATTCAAATTCAAGGACAACTATTAGTCATAAATTCCAAAGCTAAGTCATTATATTGTTGATCCAGCCTCCGATTTCCTAATACTTACCTTAACTTTATACATGAGCAATATTTGGAAACTACTTTTGTTTCCACTCTCGAATCTGAAATTTTAGGAATAAATAATCAATATTTGTGATATATATCACTTTCTTATTTATTCTTTGTTCTGTGAATTGGTTATTGGATTGTTTTTGTTGGCAGTCCATACTTATTCATTTGTACTTACTTATTTAAACTCTTAAAATATTTTATATGGTGGACAATTGAGTTGGTAAAACCTTCCTTCTTCCACCAATATAATACTGATAATTCTTATAAATCTAATTAAAGATAGAATTTTTTCTGGTGTGTCAAATCCTTGATTGTTTAATTTTGTTTATTTATCTCATTCTATTCTATGAGCTATGAAAATATAGTTGGATTTAATCTTCAACTATAATATTCAGTCAAAACCTGTGCAGTGACACCTTGGTTTAAAATTCAGTCAAAACCTGTGCAGTAACAACTTGGTTAAGTATAGTAAATAATATATTTACAACTGATCTTCAAACTGAACATCAGGGCAAGATTTATATAGAACAATTTGTTAATTAAAGATCACAATCCTCTCAGATAGTCATACAAGTCAGCAGGCCAACGGAGTCCTAAATGACAAATTTCCTCCGTTACGGAGAAACTCTAATCTGCTCCGTATTACCCCTGATGGTGTTATATGGTTGCTGTGCTGACTAGACCTTCAAACCATTATCTTCGAACATCACAAACCTAACATCTGTGAAATCTCCTATAAATTGACTTTCGTACTCTTCTATTCATCGACTTTTTATCTTCAAGAAAGAGCGGAGAGAGGTACCTCCCAGTCGGGTACACTTGTTGAGCCCAGCGTACTTCCTCTCCGCCATATATATATATATATATATATATATATATATATATATATATATATGGTATAATATATTATATATTATATATATATATATATACCGTATATATATATATTGAAAGTTATATAGAATTTTTTTTTTACATTTCTTTATAGTTAAAGGAAAGTTCATTAGAAATCCCAGTTCCGGATGGATTTTTTTAAGGATTCCAGCTAGTTCCAGTTCCGGTACATCCCCAATGTAAACACCCCAAAAGGAACAGACTCTCACCAGATACTAGTGAAAGCTTAAGTTTTTAATCACAATTAGAGAATTTTTGAATTTGAGTATTGAATGGTATCTATCTTTATCTTAAAGGAGTATATATATTATTATTGTCATTTTTGATTAATAGTTTTTTTTTTTATTGTCTTTTCATTTGATTAATTTAGGTTTCTTTCATTATTTTTATTCTTTATATTGTAGCTGGTTAAAGAATCTTCTTGTAAATTATATTCATGTTAAATCATAAAAGTTAGTAGCTAAACTTTATTAATACTTACTGGAAAACGGAAATGGAATATTTTTTGAATAAACATAAACATAAAAAAGTTATTAATATTATATTTGCATTTATTATTCCTTAAAGATACTATTTTAATTTATAAAATAAATATACTTGGGCACACCCTAATATGAAATAAATGACTAAGTATTGGTTGTATAGGGAATGCAATCCTGAGTTGCATAGCAATACACAAATGTTCTATCTTATTACTGTGTATTTATTATATTAATTAAAAGTATCAGTATCAGTAACAGTATCAGCATCTTTTCTGGTATCATAACATCTCTAATTACAAATATAGCTATATAAGCATACAGTCTCCATGTTAGATGCTATTAAGTTCACCAGACCAGAATTATACCACCAATTTAAACTTTTGTCATCATACCTGATGATATTCTCTGGGACCAAATAGCTTCCCGAAAGACGGCGTTCACCCATCAGCTGAATTCTGGTTGAGGTTCTGGTGTGTAGTGGCTATGGTAATGTCATCTGCGTAGGTCTAGGTTGTTATGATTGTGTGGTCTGTTTTTGGTTATGGGAGATCAGCCATAAATAGGTTGAATAGTGTGGGGGATAGGCCTAGTATTGTGCCTTGGGGTACCCCATTGTTGATGTTTAATGTTCTGGATTTTGTATCGTTTGTTTGTATTTGTGCTGTTCATCCTGATAGGAAATTGGAAATCCATTTCTTTAGGTTGGTGGGGATGTTAGATTTTGTTATTTTGTGGATCAAGTTATGCTTAGGTACTGTATCGAATGCTTTGTTGATGTCGATTGCTATGATTATTGTTTCGTTAGTTGGTTTTGAGTTTAGGTCGTTGATTGTGGGTTGAATAATGTTTATGAGTGTGGTTGTAGTTGAATGGTTTTGCTTGAAACCGTGTTGGAATTTGTGTTTGATGATGTGTGGAGTTATTTTGTTTAGTATGGTTTTTTCTAGTAGTTTGCATAGTGTTGATAATAGAGAGATGGGGCGATATGATGAAGGGTCAGAGGGGTCTTTTCCTGGTTTTAGTTTGGGTATAATGATAGCTTTTTTCCAGATAGGGGGAATGAAATTTAGGCTGATGGAACTATTATATATTTGTGCTAATTGAGTTAAAGCTGTGTTCCCTAGGTGTTTGAGGTGTTTGTTTGAGATGTTGTCTGGGCCAGTTGCAGGTGAGTTTTTAAGTGTCTTTGTTATGTTTTCTAGGTCAATTGGGGTTATTTCTGTTGCTGGGTTATGGTTGAGTTTTATTTTCTCGAGCTCGTTGATGATTTTCTTGTTTTGAGGGTGTGTGGGTTTTTGACTTCTTTGTAAAGTGAGTGCGAAACTGTTTGCATGTTGTTTGTTGGATTGGGAGTTTTTGTGTATTTAGGTTTTTGATGGATTTGTGAGTGTATGTTTGTTGATTGGTTGAGTTTTTCAGTGTATTTGTTTTCCTCATTCTGTTTTTTTTTGTGTGTTGGATGTTCTTGGTGAGGAAGGTTTGGAAGTTGTTTGAAGAATGTATGTTTTGTTAAGTTTATGATATATTTAAGCGATCAATAGCTTAAATTCACATTATATATATATATATATATATATATATATATATATATATTATATATATATATATATATATATATATATATACCGGTATATATATATATAATATATAATATAATAATAATATAATAATAATAATAATAATAATAATAATAATAATAATAATAATAATAATAATAATAATAATAATAATAATAATAATAATAATAATAATAATAATAATTTTATAAGGAAAACTTTAATCAAACTATTGGAAAATTAAATTGCGTTTGTAAGTTCTGGCAATCTGCTCAGTTTGTTATAGCCTACAGGTTGTGAAATATGTATTTCAACACAAGGCATTCAGTGCTAAAGGTTAGAATGTGTTTGTTCCATTTGTGAATGAAATGTTATATTTATTAATTTTATTTACAACACTTTATTTTGATATAACATTTGTAATAACACATTTATACTATTTTGTGCAAGCTTCATAAAAATTGATGGAAAGATTCTCACTCACAATTGCTGACTATT
>JABUQX010063252.1:32500-35000 GCA_015478945.1 Trachelipus rathkii
CAGATGCTTATCTGACCTACAAAAGTCACACCTCTTTCGATTTTCATAAACTGCACCTCCATAATACACATCATTCCTTCTACCCATTGAAGCCAGGTCTCCCCTCTCACCTCTATCACTATTACCTCGTACTTGTTGTCCCCTACCTACACCCTTACCTTCTTCTCTGTTGGTTTCCCCATACATACCCCTTTTTGGGCACTTAAATGCATAATGTACTTCGAACCACACCAAATTACACTCAGTCACTTCCAAACCTGTCTTTAGACATTCAACAGTTGACCATTCACCCCATTCACCACTTCTGGGCCCAACTTTCTGAGTCCCTTCAGCATACCTCTGATTTCCCTGCGTACCATACCAACTACTACCATTTTCACCACATACAGCCCCTTCACATTTATTCTCTCCTTTCTTGCCAAAACCTTCACATATATTAATTAACGCATCTCGAAAAGTACGAAACACCCACTCCTCTTTCCCGCAATAGGCCAACACCATTTGTCTCTGATTATCACTCACATCTGCTCCTTCCAATAGGTGAACACATTTCATATCTTCACCTAAATCAACCTTACCAACTATCTTACACTTTCTCTCAATCACTTCATACCTATTTACATATTCCCTCATCGTTTCATCTTTCTTTCTTTTGATATAAAAAAACTCACATAACTTGTCATAACGATCCCTTTGTTTCTCTTTCGCAAACCGTTCATCCAACCTTCGTAATATTTCATCAACACCTTCTTTCTTACCTAACGCCTCCCAGTCTACCATCCACACACACTCATAAGCCTTTGGTCCTAAGCCAAACAAAATCTCACCAGCAGGTTGTTCAAACTCCTCACCATACAGCTTGAACCACAACTTTACCTTACTCTTCCACACATCATACTCATCTGCCGTCATATCACCTTTAAAATCAGGGCAAGCCCTGCGTTCCTTCTTTTCTAACACCACCTCCACTTTCTTTTCACTACCACTCCCACTACCACCATCCTTATCATCCTTACCCATCTTTTCACCTTATCAACACCACCTATAACACAAAAACAACAAAACCACAACTCCACTACACCACTAATATGCCAACTCTCACACCTCACCCAGGTCCGTAGTTCGGAACTACGCTCTGCTACCAGTGAGAAAATACTCAAAGGTAGCCTAACGTAAAACCAAACAAAACACTCTTAACTCACCCTGTGATCCTTTCTTAATTAGAAATGTTGTAAAGAAAACTGTACTTTTTCCACTAGATAGCCAAAGGATACCTAATTTTTTGTTTATTTGCATCTGCTGGGAATACAACACTCAGCTACACCGCACCTATGGATCTCACCCTACTACCCCGATCACTAGCCAGACCTGACCTACCTACAGTGCGCACCCAGACCTATAGCTACCAAGGGTGATTCACGGGTAACTATCCAGAGGGAGGGGCTACACATTTACATTTAATGAAAGGAAATATATCATCAATAGGGTGTTACCTGTGGAAGTAAATAATATATACATGTAATACAAATACAAACATACACTCCTCTCCCACCAGACGACATAGTCGTCTGGTCACCTTACTATAGTTACTCTTTTGCTCCTCCAGCTGCAGCCTTGTAGTACCTCCCCATGCACAATCATCTCTTGCCTGAAGACACCACAAAACACAACACATCACACCTAAGAGAAGAGAGGAGAAAAAAAACAATCAATCTTATACCTTTCTCTCCCCCTCTTTCACTTGAACAAAACTATCATAGTATTATTTATTATTATTATTATTATTATTATTATTATTATTATTATTATTATTATTATTATTATTATTTATTATTATTATTATTATTATTATTATTATTATTATTATTATTATTATTATTATTATTATTATTATTATTATTTTATTATTATATTATTATTAATTTATTATTATTATTATTATTATTTATTATTATTATTATTATTATTATATCATTATCTATTATTATTATCATTATTATTATTATTATTATTATTATTATTATTATATTATTATTATATTATTATTTATTATTTATATATTTTTTATTAGATTATTATTATTTATTATATTAATTATATTATTAGTATGAATATTATTTTATTATTATTATTATTATTATTATTATTATTATTATTATTATTATTATTATTATTATTATTATTATTATTATTATTATTATTATTATTATTATTTATTGTTACTATTATATTGTTATGTATTTAAGTTATTATTAGTGTTATTATTATATTAATTATTATTTATTATTAGATTATTATTATTATTATTTTATTATGTATTATTATTATTAAATATTATTGGTATTATTATTATTATTAGTTATTATTATTATTATTATTTTGATATTATTATTATTCATTATTTTAATTATATTATTATTATTATTATTAATTTTATTTATATTTTTATTATTTTAGTATATTATTCATTATTATTATTATTATTATTATTATTATTATT
>JABUQX010063253.1:0-5000 GCA_015478945.1 Trachelipus rathkii
AATATTTCATAATTATAATATATATAATAATAAAGTTTATTATTATCAGTTATTTTTTAAGTCATGAAAATGAATATATAATGTAATACATCGAGTTTTCGTGTTTATGAATTCATATTCTGAAATAATAGGTTAACGTATAATTTAATAAAATAAATGCTTACTCGGCTCAAGTTTGATAGCTACAGGAAATTTGGTTAAACAACGATTGTACTAGATGCTTTCTCATAAAAATGATTACTTTGTTTACAAATATTATTGAGAATCATAATAATAAGAGCAACGATATGTGTATATTTATGGTAATAATAATAACAAATATAAAATAAATAAACAAATGGTTTATTTATTATATATACTAAAATAATATGAGATTATTATATACAATAATTTAATATATTATCGTAGTATGGTGAGGAGTAAAAAACAATGCGATATAAATGAACTAAAAATTGATATTTGGCAGAAGTATTATAATATTTAATATATATGAGTTATGTAAAAGAGCCCATTTCTGATTATATATCAATCAACTTGTACTTGTAGTTAATGTCTTTAGTTAATAGTTTGTTATATATTATTAGTATGTATTAAGAGATACCGTGTAATAAATATCAATAATAAATATTTTAACTGTTAATTACTCACTGAGAGATTCACTGAGATGCGGATGACGGTTTATAAGATGAGATGAGGATAGTACTAGGAAGAGATGCGGATATGCGCGAATTTATTAGTTATAGTATGAGGATGCGGATGACTGAATATGTTTTATCTATCTTCTGAAGTTATTATAATGATTAAATATAATTTATTTAATATTAATATAAATATTAATATATATTATATATATATATAGTTATAAGTATGTGTTATCTGGAGGATGAGTATGGATATAAAATATCTATATTATGCTTATATATAGTCTACACTTATAGTGGATCGTGAAAAAATAAAATCCCGAAGTCAGTATGAGTGTTGAGTTGAGTCAGTATAGAGAGTATCGTTACCACGGGTCTGTCAACATCACATGCATGTCAGATATTACTAGAGTTGTTATGATATATTTATAGACGTTAAACGAATTAAAAAGAATATAAATGCTAAGAATAAAGAGGATAATTTAAGGAGATGACCTCGTACATGACATGATTATTGAACCTTGTCTTAGAAAGAAAATTGATAAACAAATTAGAATTCAATTTATTTATTATTTTAATATTTAATTATTTAATATTTATTAATTATTATATTTTTATTATTAATTTATTAATAATTATTATTATTATTTATATTATAATATTTATTAAATTATTAATTATTATTATTAAATTATTTATTAGGATATATTAATATATTTTATATTATATTATTATTATTATTATATATAGTATAGTTTATCTTTACATCTCCTTCTTACTTTCATTTTCACTTATTCTTCTTATCTTATATCTGATCTCTAGAATGGCTTTCTTCTAACTCATATTATATACTTCTTCTTTAAACTTCTTCTTCTTCATTTATTAATTTCATTTTATGTTTTACTGATAGTAATAAATGCGTTTTGAGAAATATCATAACCAGGTTATATAAAGATAATGGATATATAATTAATATAATGATAATGATATAATGATGAATATATATTAAATATATTATAATATAAAATTAAATAATAATATAATAATAATAATAATAAAATAATAAATAAAATAAATAATAATATAATAATAAATTAATAATTAATATATAATTAAATTATAAAGATTAAAAATATAATATTTCTTATCATGGAATTTATTCTTATTAAATTACATCGCGTAAAAGCTATTTCTAATAATTAATAATATAATAACGACGAAATACATCTATTATGTAAGACGGTATATATAATATTATGTTGCAATCACCTCACAAATATACAGGATCCAAGTAAGATATATACTAAACAACACATATTGCATATAACGTATAGTCTGATGCATTATATAGTAAATGGAGATATTTATAGGCTGAGATTGGTACCAATTCGCTAAATAGTGAAATTAGTTGATAGATAATATATGCGTTTAAACATTATAATATTTATATTATATTAATTAATGATTAAATGTAATAGTGATACAAGTAATTAAATGATAATATTATATAATTAGTAAACTGTGAGGTAATGACTTTTATATAAACAATTCTTTGCACTCATATCACAGAGACATATCAGAGGTGTAATATAATAGTGTATAGCCTAAACTAATATATATTAATATTAAATATAGTGATAATAGTAGTGATTAATAGTAGAATATATGTGTGTTTTGTGTTAAATATAGTGTTTAGTCAATATTATAATACTATTAATGTCAGTAGCTTGACCGATTACTGAGCTTCGTGATTTTTCTATGCATTCTTATTTTTCATCAGAGTGCAAGAAAAAACACAAATTTCGAGTATCCTCTATTTTGCATGCTACTGGTGTCATCCTCGAATAGGGGGTTTGTGTGAGTGTGGTGTTGGAGGGGTGGGTTGTGGTGTGGGTTTGTTGTGCGGAGGGAGTGTCGGGGGAGCGGAGAGGGTGGAGGAGATAGGAGGAGGTAGGGAGGAGAATATTACCACTCTAACATATGATCTCTCCAAACTTATCACGCGGACTTAACCCTATGATCTCACTCCCCTGAGGTATCCTCAACATTCACTCATACTCACTGCCTGGTAACTCTCTCTCCTACTGCTAATTCCTCTACCTAGGTGTTCATACACATTTACATAGTCTGGCTGTGTCCCTACTTTATAATTTATATCTAATCATTGTGATTTCCACTACCCACAGTCACTCTTCACTCACTGTCATCTGAGTTTCCCTACTTAATGTCTTATTATCTTCATTTTTATCAATCTCACTAATTCATCAGACTAACATATTTACATCTTCCGCTATTCTGATTTCTTACATCTACTTACTCTCCTCTGTCATTAATGCCCCAATGGTCTCCGACCTATACCTATAACTAAACTATGAATACTAGACCTGATCTAACACTCCATTCACTAGTATATTGCTTTCTCTCACCTTACTTTTGATTATATAATTTGATGTTATTTTCAAGAGATGGTGAAATGTAAATAATTGCTCCTTAAACAGTCTCTGCACATCTATAGAGTGCTCCCGATGCTACCCACTAACACATATAAGAACACGTATTTATCCTCAATTCATGCACAAACCCTCTCTTAATTCATCATAATTAATAACAACCACAATTAGTGGGCTTACCTCTCTAGAATGTCTGTACAGTGCTTAAACCAATAAACAAATATATATTAATAATTAAGAATATTATAGATTAAAAGCCCCATATTTGGTCTCGGTACTATGATTACTTGTCCCATGCTTCAATACTCTATTCTTCTCAAGATTCTAATACATCCACTCAATGAAAATACTCCTATACTCATCTACTTAGCCTCGCCATACGTGGACGCCATATTACTTAGTGACTCGTGTGTCTCAGTTCTCATTCACCATATTCATTAATATTTCAAAATATATCTAATATTAATTACTCAATCAAGTTCTAGTCGAGAACCTACAAGTCTGACCATTGTCTCTTAACCCTACGCAACGCATACTCACTAAACCCATTCATGCACCAAATCAATCTAGGCAAATTATACCATACTTAGAGTATAAGGTCCACATATCTGCGTCTCATATATACGTACTTGTTTCCACACAGTTCAATACTCAACATAGTGTAATTAACTCAAGAAGATTCACCGCAGTGCGCTATCTACTACATAGTCCCTAGTCGATCCAGGTTCGACTAAGACACTACTAAATATAAACACAGTACATACTCTAACATGTTTTTACACTCAAAGCATGGGCCTCGTATTTTTTAGAACTCCTGTCTCCTATCACCTTACTGATACTAAAATTTACATACAGTTGTAAAAATCTAATCAATATTCTTAGCTGAGACGCTTCCTGTGCATTGAGACTCTCGTCCTTCCCGCGAACTGTCACTCTAGTCCCAATCTTCCATCACATGAAATACACTAACAGACGTTCTCCTGAATGGATACAGATATATCAATTCATTTACTACAGAGTCTATGAAGCGAGTGGCGTATTTAATTACGGATCTGTCATTGCTATATTCCCAGTCTTTTTCCTGTATGCCCCATATACCTAAAGAGCAATAAAATATATATTCTTAAGTAATAATCTTAACGCCTATCGAAGCCTCCTGTACATCTAGTGAACTCGCTTATAATTAAAACTCGATAAATCAAATACGTTAAGAGTAGTATACGATGTTTAGCATGAGTCCCTTTATCTTTAGTACCTTATACCTGAAGTATCTAATATCTCATATATATTATCGACACATGTATAATAATAAAAAATATTAGATTGATAATTTACTCGAAGCTTCAAGTTATTTTTACAATTTCCTGTAGTCAACCCTTGCCTCTTATTACACATAGAAAATTATTTATTCCCGAGCCTTTCACCAATCCCTTATTCAGACATAAACGCAAATCTACTCACCCTCACATATAACACGCTATAGTCAGAAATCTGCCAGCATCAGGCCATTGATCTACCTCTCTCTTCCTCTCAGCTACCTTAGCGAGCCAGTCATACAATATTTACTCCACAATAACAAATATCTATATATTCAGGAAAGGCGCAGCATTTGTTCTGCCTTCTCGAGCTAATGTTCCTATCTATAGTCAATAACGCCTCCCTCAATATAAAGTATTCTCACATAGCAGACTTTATACTACAGATCATAATTTCCTCACTCTCTCCTCTAGAATTAATTCTTCACTCATGTTCATCAACTCGACTCATCAGTATCTTAATAAGTAAATCACAATGGTCTCCTTCCCACTTCCCCTCTAGACTCGTCGCAACTATGCCACTATCCACCATCTACACAAAATTTCAATTCATAAATAGTATAGAATTACTATCTACATTACTATATGTTTAT
>JABUQX010063254.1:0-16697 GCA_015478945.1 Trachelipus rathkii
TCGAATTCACTATATATTTATTTCTTATTATTATATTATTATATCTATATATATATACGTGGCGTACGGTAGCTTAGAGTCAATGGCGACCCCAATTTTCTAAAGACACTAAAAAAATTTAGGTATCATATTTTTTAATAATATAAAGTGAGAGGTTAAATTAATTTTATAAAATTGATGCCTCAGGAAAAATCTCGTAAGTTCTTTTAGTTAACTAATTAAAAGCATCAGGAGAAATGCAACTTAGAATTTAGCAAGATTTTTTGAAAGCCGTGGGAGTAAAAGGGCCGGGTTATTCCAGAGCTGGGGTATTTGAAATTGCTGTATCCAAGAATTAACAAGTTCTTAAAATTACACCTTTTCTTCCTACTTCCGACCCACAAACTTATTTATTGTACATCGATCCATTTGTATACATTTTTGGATGATTTAATGTCAGCATTAGGAGAGAGGTTTTTTAAATTATAAAAGATATTAATATTTTTCATTGGTCAATTTGTCATATATATATCACCTAGTAAGCAGTATAGTGTATATAGTCCTAAGGGTTGTGGAAACTACTCACGTTTTTTATTTCAAATGTGTTTATTTTCATAAGATAAAATAAAAACTAAATGTTTATTTTATTATTCAGTTTTTTTTTTCGTTATTTTTTTATATATATAATAATGTTTTATTTAAAAAATATAAAGAAGGCATTAATTAAGTTATTCCTTATGAAGTATTATTATATTTAAAATATTTTTCAATATATATATATATCAAGGATATACTTGAAAAATGAAAAGCTCACAAAAATTGATTTGAAATTTTACTGACATAATTATATAATATCAGACATAATTATGAATACTGTAGTGGACTAGCTTCTTTCTGGTATATAAAATATAGTGGTCGATTCTCAACATTTGGTTTTCAACATTTCACTAAACAAACTCTTATCGCACGAGAGTGTCACGGGGAGCCGCCACTTTTGTGGCCTGCCGGATACTTAGAGTTTGATAGTGACTTCTATTTATATAAAATTTTAACTATGTTAATTTATTCTTAAATTTATAATGATCATATCTATCACTTACTTTCTATTATTCCTTATTAATCATTACATATTTATATAATAGTATATTATATATTCTATTTTCTATTATATTCCATTATATTTCATTTTAATATTAATTAATATATCTTTAACATTATTATGTAGGTTCCTTGAGGCATGATCTAATAGATAAAGGCTGATAGCTTAGGGCTTATCCTGAATTAAATTCTTCTATTTCTAAATTAATACTTAGGCTTGAGATGGAACATTATCTCGAGGGGCCTATGTGGCTTTATTTTACCATAATATATTTTCTTAAAATTAATTCATTATACTTATATTGTTGTTCAGACTGATTTATGAGCGCACTTGTTCACATAATATGTTTATTTTTGGACTAGTTTGGTAGTTCTTGAGCAAGTATGTTTGAATATTCTCTTATCATTAAAACCAACCTAATTTCATTACTATACATTACCACAGGTAACAATTATCTATTTCTCCCATTATTGTGAAATCATTGATACATAATAGCACATTTTGGCAGAATTGAGAGTAATATCATTTTTGTTATTCTCTTTAAGCATTCAAGTGAGATCTTCAGAGTCACTTTTACACATTGTATTTTTTTTAAAATGATTTGCAATCCTCTGATCTTCACTACATTAACCTAAAGAATCAATGAATATAATACACTACTTAAACTAATAATTAAATTCTCAATATATAATACTGTACAACATTTAAAATTCGGATCTATAGATAGTAGCGATACGATAGATATAGCTGTATCCATCAAAAACCTATAAACCTAAATCCGTTTTGTTTTTCCTGATCACGAACCGATCAATCAATGCTCCTTTGTACACATGTTGCAATGATAAACAGAAAAGGCCATTAACGCGCTTGATATTTATAACTGAATTAATTGTAATATAATAATAAATAATCTAAATATTAATTATATGATTAAGAAGAATCTATATACATAACATACCAAATAATTCGTCACTAGAGGAAATTTAATAATTTGTATATTATATTACAAAAACTTAACGTATACACCCTGCTGTGGTAATGGTGGGTTACATATTGTGCTCAATTACCTACTAAACTAAACAGGTGTTTATATTTAGTATTCTTCTCCATCTCTGCCAACAGAACGCTAAAGGACTCATACTTGTATCTTTGTCTGATTTTTATTCTCTTCCTTTCTTTTTTAGGTATGTGATAAATTTAATATGCCTTTTGTTTGTTTAATTTATATTATTATTATTATTATTAATTTATCTATTTTATTTATATATTATTCATTATTATTATTATTAATTATTTATTATTATTTATATATTTATTCCCCTCATTTTATATTTTTCTTCTAATCATTAACTTTACAATCATTAATTCTTCTTTATCTTATTATTATTTTTTTTTATTATTATATTGATTATTATATTCAATTATTATCTATAACTCATATTATATAAATTAATATTTTTATTTTCTTATTTGTCTTTTTTATAGTATAAGATTTATTTACTCACATTCTTATATCCTTAATTATCCTTTCCGCACTATTTTATTTTTTCTTCGTCCTTCCTTCTCTTTTTCTGTATAATTTTTCTTGTCACTCTATGCTCTACTCATTACCCACATTAAAATTTCACTATATACCAAGGACTGTCCTCCTTTCACACATTAACCATTCAACCTTACTCTTATCTACGTATTTACAATTAAAAGTTATTTAAATAAAACCTACCTCCTTTTCTTCCCCCAATTATCTCCTTATCTTTTAATTAAATATATATGTGTTAGGGTTATATAGGGTGAGTGAGTACGTTGAGGGGTATATGGGTATTTTTGTTATACATATTATTATATAATATATTTATTATTTTAATATTTTATTATATATATAGTATGCGGGTTTTTTTTATTACTTTGATCGTAGTTAGGTATATTCGTTAGTAATCTTTTGATTTACACTTCTTGATGATCACGTATAAGCTATGCATTAGATTTCTTTATTGGTTGTATAGCGTTAACTCAGGCTGGGTATATTATTTATGATATTGCTGATACTCATAGCATTTACCAATATTATTGTATAGAGCTTATTTCGTATTGTCATACCGTAGGACTACATAGTATATTTTTAATTTATGAGTATCTCTTTGTATTATATATATATTAATACTATATATATATATATAATTTATGACGAATATTAGTTTTTCCTCAAAGAAGACCGTGCGCAACTGAAAAGTTCAGAATATTGTTATAGTATTTATTATTTATTTTAATAGGGAGGTATAAATAAGTCAGATGAACGATTAACAGTTAGAAATATATTATTGGGTATTTTTTATTTCCTTTAGTATTACATTTATATTATACTATATATTAATGTTTATTTTTATTGAGTAGTTATTTTTCTATATAGTTTTTTATATGTATTTTATCTTCGAGGTTAATTTATTGCACTTGCGCACGGTATCTCTATAGTATTGGATTATTTTCCAAGTATGATAATGCTTAGGAGTATGACGTGACTCAGAAAAGCTCTTTTTACTTTATCTTTGGGGCATGAAGAGAAGGAGTTTAGTCGTAACTCGTTATAAGTCTAAGGTTCCACCTGTTAATCCTAATGCTACTCTGTCTCGCATCCGCTTATAGCGATGGCTTTTTCTCTTTGAGCATATTTTGTTCTTTATATTATAACTTTTGTTTGTGTTATCTGTTCTGTTCTTCCTTGTCTGTCTGTTGGTATGTGTTCTTATACTCATAATTTGGTTATTGTAACTAGGTATATTTTAATATATTTAGCATTTTTTTATAATAATAAGTGTATATTTTTCTTTTATATGCTTTTATTTTTTGATTTGGTTAACTATATTTATTTATAGTGATTGTCTTGTTAATTTATTATGAGACTCCTCTTTATAAGGTATTAGTTAAAATGATTATTATAATTATATTAGATATAATTTAATATGATATTTGTGATTTAATGTAAATAGGAGAGGATTGATGTATTAGTATATATTTATTTATTAATTTGTAGCTTTTAGAGATTCTACTTTGATTCATCGTTTACCAGACAGTACTAATGAGTATGAACCGTACCTGGTAGCTCCTTTCACCCTGGGCTTCACAGCGTGCATCCACGCCCCTTCTACTTTTACAGTTTGAATTATCGACTTGAAATAAGTTCTGAACATAGTTATGTTTTCGTGAAGAAAGGTATCGTGTGAGTTTGAGCAAGTGTGTAATATTGAATGTCAGAAGGGTTATGATTAAAGTGTATAATCCTTAAGACTTAGAACATTGCTTTAGCAAATGTTCCATTATTTATGTTGGGGCAAAAGATGTCAATTCAAGAATTTTTAGTTTTCTTGGGGTTAGTTCAATGTAATATCTTAAGAATTTATTGCCCAACCCTACCTAATCTATCAATGAGTATACTAATATATTAGCGAGTGCTTCTAACTTCTGAGATTTTGTTAAATAGGATTTAAATTAAGTAAAAAAGATCACACGACAGAGTGTTTTTCTTGTGACGCTTATTTCATCAAATTCAAAAATAAATAAAACTTTTTGATAATATTATTGATGTTAGACTAAAGCGTATTAGCTTATGGTAAAAGCTGATAACAGAGTAAGAGAAGTCATTTAATTTTGAAAGCCACTAGATTAAAATAACAGAACAAAATATTACTGACAGATGTTCAAGATCAAGAATATTAAGGATAAAATTATGGGGCAATTCATCCAAAATTTGAACGCACTAAACTCGGGCGATTCCACTCTTGCTCAATGGAAAGTTCGTCGAACTTAACAAGTGGTCTCAGAATTAGAAGATATGGTGGATATAACGTGGTCCGCTTAGATCCACTATTGTTGGGCATTTTGGGGTCTCTGAGGGTAAGCCCTATCTTTTGCGCCCCCCACCTTAAAATTATATATTGTGTCATAAGAATTCTGGTATTTTTTTCTTAGGGGTCGAGCGCCGATCTTTATGTATTATTAACAATCTGCTATAAATCGCATTGAATTCATTTATCATGATAATTGCATTTTTATACTTTGAAAACGCAGTCTTTTTTTTTTTGTGAACTCTCGCATCAGACATCCTAACAGAATATACCACTAATAGAATATTAGTCATTTTCATATCCTCATTCGTTTGGCTTGGATTTTCCTATGCGAGCTGTTCATTTAGAATTGTATTTTTTAGAGCATATATTAATGATATTCGATAACATGAAGTATATGCATAATTTAGTATAGGAGTCGGAATTTATTAATCAAAATACGAAGCTACTTGTGTTTTTCTGAGAAAATATTTTTTGACTTGTTGTTTTTTCTTTTCTATTTAGTTTATTTTTTTACAGTCCCTAGGATATTTCCAAAAACGCATTTTAATTTTATGTATCTTTTTGCAAATTTGTTGAAAAATGAAGACAGATAATTCGATTATTTATTGGAGAAATTTATTTTTGGTGGTCTTGTTCTTAATTTCGTTATGCATACGTGTTGCATTTTCAGGGATATGTAGTGGAACGATGCATCTTTTTACTTAGATATTTTTGTGTACTACTCAAAAGAAAAATTTTAAAAAAAATTTTGAAAAAATTTTTTTTTGGAAAAATTGTTCCAAATGACAACCCGAAACTTTTGATACTACATAGAATAATCTAATAAAATAATGTAAGCCACTCCTCCGACTACATAAGCCTGAAAATTTCATCCTTCGCCAGACAAATAACAATTTATCGCAATTATTTAACTTTCTCCAAAAATTCAAAAAAAAAATGGGTTTGAAATTGGACAACGCTGAATTCTTTTGAGTTTTAATTATGAAGAGTGTTCTGTTGATCCTGATTTAGGAGAATTAAGTTCTATCTACTGCATCATTTCAAGTTGTTAAGTATTCTTTTTGTTAAAAAATTCTGGAAGTTGACACCAAAAATGTTACTTAAAATATGAATTTTCCAGAATTATGGAAAATTGAAAGATTCTGAACAACGGGCAATTGTCCTGGAAACCAGAAGAAACGCGATTTGGGAGCGCAAAAAAGCTACATTTTGGTGTTTATAGTCAAAATCGCTAAAAATTCCGAATTTTTATGTCATTTTTTTGGTGGGAAGTGAATATCAGTATCAACCCAGCAAAATGCCAAATTGGCGCAAAGCAGATCGATTATTTATAATATATTGTTCAATGTACAAATTCAACAACTTAATTGAAAAAGAAAAACAAATTTTTACTTGTTTTTTTTTCAGGCTGTGTTTTTTCATGAAAAAACCGTTTTTTCGGAAAAAAACGAGCTTGTTTTTTTCCTTTCCCAACCCTAAATGTGCCATATGAGAAGATAAAAGATTGTGCAACATTTTACAATGAAGACCTCGAAATCATAATAGAAGATTTAGTAAAAGCAGAATGGGGATTTAATGGAAGTTGAAAATAGATCACAGCGCATATAGTCAAAACCAGCAAATAGACATGACTGTTTCCTTGTTACGATCACAATTTCCCAAATATTTATATCTTGTTGCAATACTGGCAATTTTACTATTACCCGTTCTACTGCTTAGTAGAAAGAAGCAAGTTTACAACATTTTAAGAGAATTTCTGAACAGCTACTTGAGAAATACTATTTCAGATGAAAGACTTACTTAGGACTTGCCTCTCTACATACATCGAATATTGACATAAAACTGAAGATGTTATCTCGGATTTTGCTCACTCTCATGTCCGGCAATTAAAGTTAACAATTTAGCTAAGATTTTAGTAATTTATATAAATTTCTCCCATTTTTTCTTAAGAAATTTAATATTTGGTCCTTCCACTTATAATATATTTATATATATTTATATATATATTATATTAGTATTATTATATATACTATTATATATATATACTATATATATATATTAATTATATAATTATTTTTATATATAATATATATTATATATATTATTTATATATATGTGGTGATGGAGGTCATGAATGACCTCTATTATAGAAATATTAAATAAACAAAATACAATTTACGCACTGTAATAAAGTGTGTTCAAAAATTTATCGAAAACTATTTGAGATGGCAATACTTTGTTTTCGCTCTTCTAGCCGCATTTATCTTACGCAAGCAAGCGGATTTTTTGTAATCTTTTATTTGAATTATTTATAGATAACGAATTAACAATCTCTTTATAAAAAACTTTTTGTACTGTTTTATGCGGTTAGGTGCAAGTGACCCAAAATATTTAAATATATTATGATATATTTATAATTAAAATAATTAAGTGTCCGCTGTAGGCCTATTAGGAGGCCCCAGGTGTGAAGTGACTATTGTAGCAATTTATTATATTTTTTAACCAACAACTACTTACTAGCATATTCATGGTAGCAAGCCTTTGGTTAGACATAAACCAAGGCCATAAATTCTGTCTCAAGGGCTTTCCTAGTAGAACCTACGGCAAAGTTCGGATTTTCTTTTGTGATATACTTTACAAATAGAATCATTGTAGGCGATGTAGGGCTCTACTTCGTTTTATATTCAATTTATTTTATTTTATTTTTGTCATTATCATTTTTATTTTGATTATATCTTTTTTTATCGTATTATTTATTGTGTTTTTCTATTACTCAGGAATATAAATATTCAAGCTACAGGCTACATTCTTGTCACAACTGCAATTATACGCTCGAACTTGCCGTTTGTTTTATAACTCAAAAAGAAGTTTGTCACAGACAAAAAATCCTATCCAGGCATGAGCTTCATATATAATATAAATATATTTATATATCATATATATTATATATATATATATATTATTATTATTCTTATTATATATAATATTTATTTGATATACTATATATATTAAAATTATATATATATTATACTAATATATATATTAGTATATATATATATATATACTATTAATATATATATATATTATATTATATTTTTATATATACATATATTATATTATATAGTATATATAATTATATATTATTCAAGTCTGATGGTGGTTGTTGGTCAGAACTTCTTGCAGAAGGTTACAATCAGTGAGGTTTTAAATTGATCAACGTTGGAGTATAATTTTGAGGGCTTCCACATGAACGTGAAAGCAAAGCTGAGCTGAAACCAGTGTCTGGGGTATATAATAATACTAACGTTCAATATTTCCTTTAGATATATAAATAATGATAAAAATAAATAGGTAATAATAAAAGTGTTAAATTAAAAACAATTAGGGGCTACATTGGCCTACTTAATTTCTCAAAGTGTTATTTACAAAAGAATTGGGCGATGGTTGTTTAGAAAGCCTGAGAGAGAATAGGCTTGGTTTAAATGCCTGGATCCAAGGTAATACGTGAATAAACTAGCTTAATATAGATGATTAAAATACTATATATAAACAAATTGGAACGATATTTCACTTCATCATCGGGAAGTAATAGGCACACGTTACTAATACGATATAATTTTCATAAAATTCAATACATTCACATTTCTGACCAGGACTTACACGTTTATAAAAAGTACAGATAACTTGGCTTTAATAAGCTAATTAACGATGGTTAAGCGAAAATAATGTAGAGGGGTCATGAACAGCGTTATCGTAAAGAAAAAAATGCCGCTAGAATGAAATGCTATAGGCTGTAGCAATTTCATTATATTTTTACCATCTGTTCTTAGTTAGTTTATTCATGATAGCAAGCCTTCGGTTAGACATAAACCAAGGCCTAATTCTTCCTCAAGGGCTTTCCTAGTTGGGAACCTACGGCAAAATTTAACCCGAATTTTACTTTTGTTATATAACTTTTACAAATACAAGTAGGCCGATGTAGGCTCTACTTGTTTTATATCCAATTTACTTATTTTATTTATGAATTATCATTATATATATTAATATCTTTTTTTATCGTTATTATTTATTGCTGTATTTTTCTATTACCCAGGATATCTGGGGTTCAAGCTACAGGCTACATTTCTTGTTACGACTGTAATTATACGCTCAACTTTGCTTTCGGTTTGGGTTTTTTAATTTAAACTCAAAAAAAGAAGCTTCTGTATGATATCAACAATCACTCCAGCATGCTTCAATATATAAATAAATAATACATATTATATATATAAAATATATATTATATATATATATAATATCATAATATTATAATATATTATAAATATAGTATATATACTATATATATATATATATATATAAAATATTATAATATCATATATAATATATATATATATATAATATATATATATATATATATATAATAATTATATATAATATATATATAATATATATATATTATATATATTATATTATATTAATACTTTATATAATGTATTTATTCCCATATATATATTCAAAGATTACCTTCTTCACTTCTATTTCTATTTGAGAAATTGGTATAGCATTTTACACAATTCCTAATGAACGTCTTTTAAAAAAATTGGAATTGCATCAAAGTTGAGCCGAAGTATATATTTGAGAGGTGCTTACAGCATGAAAGTGAAGGCAAAGCTGAGCCTGAAACCCCAGTGTCCTATTATACTTAGTATAGTATAAATATATATATAATATATATAGTAATAATAAAAAATTAAATACATAATAATTATTGATATTATATACAGTATATATAAATTATATAATGAATATTATATAAATAATGATAAAAATATAAATTAAGTAAATACATAAAAGTATACTTTTAAAAATAAAAATCATATATTATATATATAGGCCTACATTGACTACTTAAATTCTCAAGTGTTATATACAAAAGGAAATTTGGGCATAGGTTTGTTACTAGGAAGCCCCCGAGAGAGAAATAGGCCTTGCCTTAAGCCTTATATGCTTATACTATGATATCTATATATAAATATAAAAGGGTCAGCTAACTATATATATATCATTATATATCAGTTAGAATATAAATATTAAACTTAAGCAACAAATATACAGATTGATTAATAAGAATTATTAAATATTATAAAATATATAAAAATATAATTGGCTATAACGATTTATATTTTCACATTTCACTCATTGAGGCTATCTATTACCTAGTATGGGACCTAATCCATAATCAGATAATATTATATACATAATAAATTCAAATATTTTAAATACCATTTCTACACTCATAATATGCTTACCACTTGCGCGAACACAAGTTTGCAGAATGGCACCTCCCCTACACGCGCATATATAAAAAATGCAACTGGGTGAGAACATCTCGCTCGGGGCCATGACTTTAATAAGTATATATACTATATATACCTAATTACTTTTAAATTTATAAAAGCTAGAAAAATAATATATGTAAATTATATACTATATATATATATAGATGCGTACTATATATATAATATATATTATATATATATATAAATAATGTTAAAAACTTTAAATCGTATAAATGAAAAAATATAATAATATATATAGCGATATATAGTATAATATATATATATTATATATATATATAGGTCAGCCTCCCGAAGCAAGCCATGCATTATGAAAAATGCAAAAATAAGACTAACTCAGAGACCTAACACAGGTACAGGTTAAAATAAATTTAAACCATCTATTAATCAAGGATAACATTTTAGGCGTAATATGTTATATTAATTTTAAAAAAAAAAAATCGAATTTTGCCAATAACGCTTTTTTGCGAAAATCATTTTGGTGTTAGAATAAAAATTTGTTATAGAGAAAAATTGTTTCGCCCAAAATAATTTTCATGCGTTTTTACCAAATTTAATATGATAATTGGATCACTCTTTTTGGGGAGTAAATGTGAGGAAGCAAGGGCGTTAAGCCCTGACTCGTCACTCACAGGTACTCCGCCTGCCAGTGCTAAAGCACGATACGTAATTCCAAATAAGCGCGCCGAGCTCCCATTCGCTTACGCAAGGAATGTTGAAGCGTTAAGGTTGCCACAATTGTCGATTTACCTTCTTTTTTGCTAACTAAAAGACGTCAATCCCAAGGTTTTCGTAAAACAATACAAAAAGGACGAGAGTCGGAGGCGTGGGTTTTTCGGCAATGACCGGGGGACAGAGCTGCGGGACTTCCTAGACCACCCGGATTGGTGTTTAGAAATTTAAGATATACTACTTTACCAAAGATATAAAATAATAATGTGGTGCACGAAGTGAAGTGTGTTAACTGTCTATATAGGAAAAAAAGTTATAAATAGGCTGAGACTAATTTTAAAACGCTCCGCGATAGGACCACTTTTGATCCAATCCAGGAAGTTAGGTCTCATTTCAGGCTCTCTCTAGTTCAGGTTATAATAGGTTTTGTTGAGTATACACAGAGAAAATCTATGATACTTAAAACAAATCTTATCATAACCGTAACTAGGATGGCAATAAAACGGAGCACGGAGGGGCGCGACCGTCTATTCTTGGTGAATATCTTTTTTTTTGCATATGTGTACGTTAAGAAAAGGCTGTTGGAAGAAAAATGTTCTTTAACTTCAGTTGACGCCGAGGACTGTAAACGTTTTTTTCCTAAAGAAGGCTTAGATAATCATTTTAGATTATTTTCAGTGCGCGTTATTATTATTTTTTTTAGAGTAGGCCCTATATTACATGTACTTTAAAAAAAAAATATAAAGAGGTAAATCCATATGGAGGAATCTTCAACAAATCTGAAGAGCTGTAACGTCTCGTTTTTCCTAAAGAGACCCCACATTTGTTTTGTTCCTTCGTTCTAGTTATTATTTTTTTAAAGTATTTCCTGTTGAGTTTATAAAAATCGGGGGTGAAGCCCCTCTGGCGCTACTATTACACCATATATAAATGAGCATATATATATATATATATATATATGAAGGAAAATGGAAAAGTACTTTAAATATAGAGAAAAATATATTTGTATAAATATGCATATAAAAATATCTATAATATAATATAATATATATATATATATGGACAAAGGTTAAGTTACTTAACGGAGACACGGAGCGGGAGGTCGGATCAAAAAAAAATTCGCAGGCAGCCTCTTATGAATACATAAACAGATGTTCTACGCTGCGAAAATGAATTTTTGCTTTTGGTCAGGTCAGGTCAGGTTAGATTGGGTTGGTTAGGTTAGGTTAGGGAGACTCTACTCTAAACTCTTCATACCTTAAATAAAATCCTTATTCTTCAGCCTATTCACATCATGCTAAACATAGTAAATATTTTAGGAAAGTTATCCAAAAGCAGAAGACAAAATTGATACTTAGAAAATTCTGGACGCGAGATACGCCTCACCGTATTATAAAATTTATTTAACGATTAACGGCAACTCAAAGTAATTCAGTTTCAAAATTTAAAAATAAATTTTTAATTTTCATTTTAATTTCAATTCATTTTAAAAAATTGATTTCATTTTTTATTTAAACTTTCGTTTCACATACAATACACTTAAAATTTGTAATATTAAGTTGCTCTCCGGTTAGGCAACTTTTATATTGTATAGCTGATTTATATATGCAATTGAAGGTGACATTGATAATGATATCTGGTGAGTATATCATATAATATTATAATAGAGTATATAATAGTATATATATATATATATATATATATAAATACAAATAGTAATATACATAGCAGTAGGATAAGCTAGTGTAGATGTGTTTATAATATCTACTGTCATATGTTACTGAGTAGCTCTATTAGATATGTATATATATATATATAATAATATATATATAATATATATTATATAATATATATAATATATATATATATATATATATATATAATATATATATAATATATGGAGTATTATATATATAGAGATAGGATAATATATATAGTATATATATATATATATATATGGTGAAGGTAGGGAATAAAATAAACGAAAAAAATGATCAAAGAACTTATTTTTTTCTTTGTTTAGGCTTTGTAAAGAAAATGCCCAACTATTGTATATAAACGAAGTAAGCTATTCCTAACTTACTCATATTATGCACAACAACAATGCAATTAATAAAATTGATTAAAATTATTATTGTTAAAAATAAAATATCTAGTGTTGATCCTACGTCTGGCAGCGATTTTATTTGATCTCGTAGTGAATTACTTTTACTAAACTTTTTTTTCATAAAAAAGAAACACGTGAATATACTAAGACAACTGAAGAGGTTCCGAATGGAGCGAAAGCTTTTGTCATTTCATATTTCTATTTCTACCCGTGCTATGTACATAACGCAATTAATAAGAGAAAAAATAGTTTCTCATATTTTAAATACAGGGAATTTTATTTGAAAAATTGATTTTTAATTCAAAATAGTAATATGTGCAATAATTAAATAAATCAGTTTTAATTAGTTCATCGTTTGGTTAATAAAACCCTAACAGCATCTAAATACTTCATTATTATTATTATATTATTATTATATATTATTATTATTATTATTATTATTATTATGTCAATTATGATTAGTTATTATTATTATTAGTTATTATTATTATTATTATTTAATTATTATCATTATTATTATTATTATTATTATTATTATTATTATTATTATTATTATTATTATTATTATTATTATTATTATTATTATTATTATTATTATATATTCTTGTAGGAGATATATATATATGATATATTATATATATATATATATATATATATATATATATTATGAGATATATATATATAAATGAGGAGTAGATATGATGAGTATAATAATAGAGATGTATCATCATATAAGTATATATATAGTAAGTATATTTTGATAATCGGGATTGATATTAGTGATAGAGACGGTACAGATCTAGGACCATAAAGACAAGGCCCCAGGGGTGTTCGATCGCCAGTCCGAATCCTAGGCAGAAATATAAACCGCTAAAGGAGAAGATCCCTCCAGAAGAGAGACTAAATGACACCTGTGATGAAACAAAAGGGTGGGGAAGCTTTATACAATAAGCTATATATATAATATATACGTTTTTTTTAATATATATACGATATATATTATATATATAATAGTAATAGTAATCAGAGTATAATAGAGGAGTAATATTTTAGTACCTATCTACGAATAAGATAAATACTATAATATAGGGCAGGCTTAAAGCCGCGTCGTATGATTATACTAATAACAACGACGAACAACAAATAATACAATTAATTAAAATCATTATACTTAGTATAATGTAAATAATAATAATAATAATTAGATAAGTAAGATAATACAGTAATATATTAATGAATAAAATCAATAATTTAATAATAATAATAATAGATTCTGATCTCAAGTTAAAAATAATATATGTCTATTAATCTAATAATAATCTAATATATAATAATACCATAAATTAATGAATAATAATAATATAATCCGGTGCATGCTAATTCGCATAGACTCATCCCCACATCCTGGGAGCCGAGGGTACTGATAGATGGCTAGATTAATAATAATTAATAATGATTAGAGTAAAGCGTTTTGAAATTTACTTTGAGATGCGAAAAACAAAACTGAGCATTATATTTCTTGTAATAGTAACATTAAAAATTATAATAAGAGTAAGGATGGAAAAATTGAAAGAAGTGTCTACGTATAAATCTACAGAAAAAGGAAAAGCCTTGTATAGCTCGATTTCTTCACTCCTCTAAACTACAAAATTGCTACCATAAAGCTTGTAGGTGTCAAAGCCTGAGCGAGTCAATTATAAACGAAATATCGAGCGTAGAACTGGACCTGACCCTTTATGATTAGAAATTAAAAGGAATAACGCAAAGTATCTAAGATAAACACTAAACATATGCCCGCAGGAGAAAGTATGAGTTATACGAGCTGAAAACTATAAAGCAACACTCTTTAAATAATTTATTTGCGGAGATTTAAAAACAGTGCAAATTGAAACAAAAACGAAGTCATAGTATGACTATTATAACACCTTGAATAATATTAGTCAGGAAAAAGAGGAAGAAAACAAGTTAAGTGAAAATTAATTTTAAAAGAACCATATTACCGAGAGAAAAAGACAGGGAAAAAAGAGAAGCTTAATTAGAGTTGTCTGTGAGCTTACTACCAACCATTACGAAACTTGAAGCTCGTGCACTTCTCTACCCTCTGACGACGCGCCTTTTCGCAAGCGAGCATGCGTGAGAGTAGTAACGTTGTGTTTACCGATTTCAATGTTCTGAAAGTGGCTATGTAAACGCCTCTTATATCGGAACACAACGAATACTTCTCACTGTCGCAGCATAAGTATAAGCCGGGTAAAGTATTTCAACATTTTTAAAGAAGAACATAACAAAAATCCAGATAACAAAATAAAAGTAAACTTTTCCATAACGTAACATAAGAGCAAGATACTGTTGAATGTGGCGCGTCTCGGCGAATCATTGCTCTTAATGAAACACAAACCAGTAATATGAGATATATAAGAAAACATACAGGCATAAATGACAATGATCCAATTTTTTCAAAGACATATTTACAAGTATAACAAAAAGTCAATTTGCATGTTTAACTTTTCTAACTTTTTAAAATTATAATTTTATTTATTATTTTTGTAATTAGTTTAAACTATATTTATATTATAAAAAATTGTTAAAATCTGAAAATTAAAACTATTCCTTGAAAATGTCCGAAGTATACGGACGAAAGCTTGGTACATATATGAAATCAATATTTTATTTTACTTCCAGATAATATTGAAGAAAATCTCTTTCTAAAAACTACTTTCAGGAGGCTTTGAAAAAAAGCATCAAAATCATACATCAATAATAATAAAATAATAATAATAATAAAGAAACTAATGAGTGAATAAATAATAATAATAATAATATAGTAATAAATAATAAAAGTGAATAATAATAATAAATCAGTATTAGATAATAGATAATAATAATAATAATAATAATAATAATAATAATAACTACATTGACTCTTAGAAATCTTAGTCATTATAAATTTAGAATACAAATTTTCTATCTTTTGAAAAACTTTTTGCCCAAAAGAGAATATTTGCTGAAGTAAATTATGAAGGAAAAAATAAAGATGGTTTTATAAAACTAGTTAATTGTTCTTTTACTTCAAAATAATCAATTAATAATTAATAATAATAATAATAATAATAATAATTAACGAATAATTAGTAAATACACAATAATAAAGGCAATTAATAATAATATAGAATAATTAATATAATAAATTATATTAATAATAATAATAATAATAATAAAAATTATAATATATGATATTTGATAACAATTGGCAATTAATGGATTATTATCTTCTTCCTTTATCGGCATATCGTCTTGCTACCAGAATTCTACAACAAGGAACATATACATCTCTCCATCTCTCTCACTCATTGTGCTTATTTCATATGTATAAATTCGATCTACACATTCCTACTTATACACTAAACTAAAATGCATTATTGCTCTCCAACTAATCAGCCCTTGGTTCGACACATAAAACTCTCAAATCAACAATTGGATGATTAACGTCAGCATTAGGAGAAGAGGTTTTTAAATCATAAAGAAATTATTTCTTCCTTGCTATTTGTCATACCGACAGGTTGTAATGTGCCTAGGGTGGGAAAAAAAAAAAACCGTTTTTTTCAAGATTGTTTGATTATATATTCAGCATACTCTGCAAA